>JAJIZL010028153.1:0-46475 GCA_023969395.1 Amblyomma maculatum | reverse complement strand
ACTGCTCTTTAGGAAGCGGCGAGTGCTTTTCTGCTGGAGTATAGAACTGAAGCTAGAGAAGAAAAAGAATCTATTTCGTTCTTGCTTTTTACATAGCAGTTCTTTTTCAGCATTTCTATTTTTTAGTTTGCAGGAGTATTTGACCAGACAAACACATCTGCTTTTGCAGTTCTCAATTAAAATTGTTGCACTTTATTGTGAGTGATTACAGTCCGTTCAGTACTTATGATTTTTGCTTTTACCACGTAATAATCACAGATACGTTTGGCATATTACTCTAGCTAAGTTGAGAATGATTGAAAAGTGAAATATCTGCTTTCGGCGCTGAATTCGTAAAGCGGACTTTCTTAAACTTCGCTGTGTATTTTTCCACTTATGCACAAAGTTTTTCTACACTGCCAAAGTAGAACCGTGATTCAAAATTGATATAATAAGGACGCGTGTCTCTAACGACGACTTTAATTCTCGTTCTTCATCTTTTTCAGTTTTCGAATTTCTCGAGAAAGGGTGAGTAGCGGATGATTTGTGTTATAATTCGAAAAAAATATGCTCACTTAGCTTTTTATGGTATAAAAAATAGGACTGATAAGTACCTGTTTTTTGCAGTCGGCTCTGAGATGTTGCATGTATTTTCTAACACAAGCGCAATATGAACCACTCACATCAATATGTTTCCGTTAGTTGGAGATAACAAATCAAATCCTTCGCTCTGCTATGGTTATAATGCATCTGGAGGGACAAAATGGAGCTTTTTATTGACAGTAGAGGAGTACGATAGGGGGAGGTCTCGATACTCTACTAAAGTGTCGCGTATCGACAGAAGTGCAACGTCATTTGATTTTACTTAAAAGACCGTTGGATCGGCCGCAGTGGAAATGCTGTTCACTTGTCAATAAATCTCGCGAATAAAACTTTTACCGAGAGTTGAATGCAGCTGGCTTTCCTTTATACTTGAAATTGATGATGAACTTCGTGTGCTAAGCGGTTTCTGCGCAGTGGTCCTATCTATATTGAGTGGGATGCGTATTCAAACCATTCGTTCTCGGTGTTGATGCTAAAAATAGCACCTTTTCACCCCGGAAATACAACCGTTATTAGTCAAGACAAATGAGTATACCGGTGAACTAGCGAATAGGAAAGGGGCAAAGTTGGATACAAACTTAAGTAATGGGGTTCTATACCAACTTAATTAATGGTGTTCGATAGCAATGCGGTGATGGATAGCTTCAATGAGTGTCGGGTTTTAGCGCCCTCAAGAGAGAAGCGTGACGCAAATTCCCATTGCATGCTTCTGAGTAGCAGAATGTTTGCCCCCAGAATAGGTAACCTGTAGTGAAACTGCGCCTATGCTCTCTTTGATTGATTTCTGCAGTGCGGGGGCACAACCTACGTCAATACGTGCGTGGGTGGGTGCCCCATTTTAAGGTCAGTGGGATGAAAGCGGGGCTGGACTCTGTTTGCGGACACTTACGATCTGAAATTGCTTTTTAAGGAGAAAGCTTTATATGTCCCCTTAGCCTTATGTGGTTCTTCAACGATTTTCTTTAATGTGAAATTCGGTGATTGCCTAAAAACGGGTGTGATACGCTCAGGTTAAAAAGGTCGCAGGTCAAAAACAATAAAAAAAATGAATGGAAGAAATTTTCTTAGGATTCTTCCAGTAATGCAGGGAGAGTAATTGAACGAAATGAATATTCTATTTACTTAGACAGGGTGGAAATCAAGCAGGGCCTCTCGATTTTAGGGGTACGGTCGCGATACCCATGGCAAGTTTCTTCGAGCTGAGTAAAAGTGGACGTTGGGATTGCTCGCCTCGAGCAGTCCGCATAGTCGGGATAGTGAGAATTTAAAAAAAAGAAATAGCAATAAAAACAAAAACACTATGAGACTTAGAATCTTGCGTCATCACAGCACCTCAGTAGTGTTCAGTGCCTTCGGTGTCTTTAAAGTGAGTTAGTTTTTAGTGACTATATCTTTCGAAGCCACTGCCAGCCGTTGTCATTTTAAAATAAACCAAACGTTTCGGCGCTTATAAGATGGCGTTTTATAAACATTTAGAGCCGCGCCAGCACGTTTGATGACCAACTTTGAAAGCCTGCAGTTTCTATAAAAAGGGCCGATAGCGACTGTCCTTCTACACTATCTTCGTATGGAAATATTTTTATGGAGAACAGAATATTTTTTGTGTTATGATTCCTAGAGAAGGGAGCAATTTCTCACTTGTTTCCTGCATTGTTCTCCACTAATATAATGAGCTAGTATACTAAATACAGGAAAGAGCACTTTATCGCATGCCGAAGAACGGAATAATATGCGCTCTTACGTGACAGCAGGGAGAAAACGTAAGCAGCAACTCTAATGCAGTCGTACGAGCAGCTTCGACTTTGACAGAAGCGATACTTAGTGGCGTCAGACCTCGACAATGTTTATTTTTTTTTGTCTCGCTCACTTTGCAGACCGGTGATAGAGATTTCGACGAGTACACCTCTGTCGGAGGCTCAAGCCGGGACTTTCATTAGAGACGTCGTGCAAGGCATAGAATACCATGAGTAAAAGTACTCTTTTTTTGCTATAATTTAGGAAATGATCAAAATGAGGGTATTTACGTATGTGTATGCCCATGCAACTTACTCATATTGTCTTACGTCAATCTAATCGTCACTGTAAAGGATCAGAAAGTAAATTTGCTGGTGTAGCAGTGGGTATCTACTTGCATCTTATTATATCCGTTTAGTACATTCCAGCTTATACATACAGAAGGAGGTCCCAGAGTCAGTGACTGTATCGGGATCTACGAGTCACTCTAATGCTGAGAGCAATGGTGGTCGAACCCGCTGAGACATTTGTCTATCTGAAAAAAACAACAACAACAACACTCATTCACCGCTTTATATTCGTTGTTTAAATTGTTTGCTTACGAAACTTCTATGTTCTTCCTGTTTCAAGCATTAGGTTTTTATAGTTACTTGTAGATTGTATTTATTGATTATTTATTTGAAGATACTGTCAGTGCCAATTGGAACCGTTACAGGAGTGGGTTGATATATACAGGATGTGAACATAATCAGTCATACAATTGAAGCGAATGAAAAGGAAGATTTCGCCGCAATCTTATACAAGCAACATAAAAGGCACAATAAGAAAAGAGAGAAAAAAAAATGACGACAGCAAAATCAATTTTGGTTAGTTGATAGCACTGCTATCGTAGCAGACTGTTCAAATTTTACCATTGAAGGCTGTGAAGAAATCAGTTTATCAAGACAGTACCACTCGCGTATCGCACGTGGGAAATAAGAAAAGTAATATACATTGTTGGCACAAGTGTACTCTTCAAGCATAATTCGCACTTATGTCGTGTCCCCCTTGTGTGGTTGAAATTTACATATGTAGTAGGAATCATGTTAAAAGGTTGATGAATTAGTAAATATAAAAACTTGAGTCTGTGCAAAGTTGCGCGACTTGCTAGCGTAGCTAGGTCTGCTCTGATAAGCAGTTCTGAGGGAGGGTCTGTGCGCTGGTATCTATTGTAGATAAATTGAACCACTTTTCGTTGCACTGACGTGATCATAACTGTGTCATTTTGTGCGTACGGGAACCAAACAGATGTTCACGTATTCTAAGATTGGTCGGACAAGAGCCTTGTACGCCAGCAGCTTGGTTTGGGAAGTAGAATTGCGGGTATTGCGAGGTTAGGGTATTTTTACTGCATATTTCGCTGCTTCGTGCGAAACGTCTGTTCAGTTTTCCTATAGATTAATTGCACATGACGTCATCGCCCAAAAGGGGGGAGCGCCGTCCGCCATTTTTTGTGGTCCCGGGGGCGACGCTGCCTGGTCGTCGCATACCAAAGTTGACGTGTGGTGGATTCACACGTGACTATAGCGAGCTAGAATATTCTAGCACACTGTAGACTTTGCTTCCATTCGCGAGCAAAGTTTTCGGAGTTCGGATTCTCCACGAAATACACTTTCCTTTTCTTGTTAATTTTTGGTAGCGGAAAGCTTTCCAGCCAAACCCCGATGCCCAAGCATGTAGAGCGTAACATGTATTGTATTGAAACGCCGGAGGAAAGCGTGCTTTGAGGGACTGACTTTTATGGCCGTAAAACAGGCACGAATGGGCGTCCCGATCATCTTATGTATGGTATGTATGTACCCACAGTCGCAGAGGAAAGTTAGCAAGAGCTAATTAGTAACTTGCAACAGCTTGACGGCATTTGTCGCTTCCTCTAGCGCTTTAGCGCGCTTGAAGTTACGCTGCATAAGATTCGGCTTTTAAGAAGTACCAGGGGCAGCAGTCCAAAGGGTTCTCCAAGGGCTGAAAGTAGCATGTTGATGAAGTTGTCATTCAGTAAGCGCGATCACTTGCACATACACAACCGCGTTTATATCCCATCAAACGGCACATTCAGCACGGCAGTGCTTTAGCAACACGACGTAGCAGGAGCAACAGTGCAAGATCCGCCACAGCAGGCATCTACCCCAATAAGATGACAGCTGTGCTGTTCTCGGAGTTTTTACACCTGCAGGACCTATTGCTGCATCTGTAGACAGCGCAGCTGACCATTATTGCAGCAAATTACAGAGGCCACAGCACTTTGAATCTTGCGAACTATCCAAACGAAACAACCTAAACAGATGACGACGATGACCAAGGCTATGGCGGACCGGAAACGGAAAACGGCTACATTTTTCCTGTCATCTCCGGCGCGGCAGCCGACAGTGAATAGAACCTGTACGCCTGCCTGCTTTAAAATAAATGCACAGGCACCTATCTATGTCTTGAAATAGCGGGCAGTCATTAATCGAATTTTAAAATCAACTATTCGATGCCCAATACACAATAACTGGCTTTACAAGTGATCTTGACGAATAAGAAGACTTGGTAGGTTTGGTTTGTGGGGTTTAACGTCCCAAAGCGACTCGGGCTATGAGAGACGCCGTAGTGGAGGACTCCGGAAATTTCTACCTCCTGAGGTTTTTTAACGTGCACTGCCATCGCACAGCACATGGGCACTTTGCTTTTCGCCTCCATCAAAAAGTGAACATTGCAAGCTAATATTGGTTGGCAATCTGTAGGTAAGAAGAATATAATTCAAATATCTTCTTGGTCGCAGAAATGAGCATGCTGGTTAATGTCACAAAAGTCTACAGAGTCGTATTTCTGTAATCAGAAGAAGTTGAGTAGCATTGTGAGCTACGGAAATTTGTCCTTCCTAATTTCAAAGCACTCCGCGCGTACGACGTTGGTGACAACTGGCAAAAACTCAATGCTGTGGAACAGCTGTTGGAATTTGCATTTATTGAGGTTAACTAGACGATAGCGAAAAATATAAAAATTCATTCCTCTCCACCACCGGGTGTCTAAAATGCGTGCGCAACAGCTGCGTGGCACTCGGAGGTCTGGTCGGCAATTGTTCGCGGCCTTGGGCACGTAATTACACGGGTGAAGTTAAAGTATTGAAGCTGAACAACTCGTGACATGGTCCTGCTGCGAGTGGTGTTTGAATGTAACGGTGCAGACTTGCAGTCACTTGTATATTTCAAACATAGGCATTCGCGCTCAGTACTCACAATAGCAATTTTATTTTTTTCAGTGAAACGGAGGCTGATGGCGGTAAGGTTAAATTCATATTTTAACGCCTTGCTGATTCTAATTATATTTTTGTGAAGATGCAGTTCAGTAATATTGTTACGGAGCGGCAAGCCGATGAAAACAGGAGCACAGAGAACAAAGAGAAGACCTTTGATGACCGTGAGATACCGCTTAATGAATTGTTGGCGTTCCTAGAGCGAGCGCTCCTGCCCGCGCCACTGCCCGCTTCTTCCTCCTTCCTCGTCCGTGACTACCCGGGGCCACCGAGCGATCATCCCGATCGTGGACGAGGAAGTTTGCCGATGTTGATGAGTCAATGACATGATAATGGGCGTGTCTGGATGGCTGAAGAAGAGGAAGAATGAAGAAGAGAACGGCTTCCCGGCACGATGATTCCCGATGAAGCTTGGCCCAGGGCGCTTTCGGGCTACAGGTCGCCAAGAGCCGATGGCAGAGGCCAAGGCACGCACTGCATGGCATGGGCAGGGGAGGATGTCTTCAAGTGTAGCAGCGTCTTAAGCCGTGGGGCCTTGTTCGGCACGTCTAGTCAGTCGGATCATATATGATCGTTCGGTTCTCTCAATGTGTCTTGTGGTCATATGTGGCGTCTCGGATCAGTCTCTCCTTCGTCGTGTCTTGTGGTCAGGGCGGGAGGAACGGGGTGGAGGAACGGCAAGGTCTTGCTGGGTCCGGCAGGCTGGGGACCAGCCATGGGATGCCTCCTAACCTTCTGTCGACGGCGCAAGAAGTCGCAGGGTGCCCAAGCTCTGGGCCAAAATGAAGGGTGATATGACATATCCGGCACCTCCAACCAAATGTTCGGTTGGAGGTGCCAGAGAGAAGACGCTCGATGGCCATGAGATGACGTTTAATGAATTGTTGGCGAGCTTAGCGCGAGCGCTCCAGCCTGCGCCACTACCCGCTTCTTCCTCCTCCCTCGTCCATAACAATATTCTTGTTTGCACTTACTTTTGGTATGAGTTTTTAGCGCGAAAGAATTTCTGCTGTGTCTAACTACATTGATAGCAGCCGTCCTGTTGTTTTGCATTTATTCTTTAAATTTCAGGCGTGCGTTACTATCCCTCTCTACAGCCTCTTAAACTACACCAGGGCTCGTCAGAACCTGTAAAGACATACTTCATAAACACGCAGACGACACGCCTAGATGGCGAATAATGATGTCTCGAAAGTTTGTAAGAACCCCACGCTCAATCAATCTTTGGAAGGCAGAAACGCGCACCCATTTGGTCAGAAACGCTTCATGTCTGGCTGCACATGTGAAGCTCGCGTTATACGTTGAGTCGCGAAGTTCTGCGACCAAAGCTGCAGTCTGCGCCTAATGCCGGTCGATAGAAACCGCGCCCAGTTGCGGTGCAGAGAACGGGGGCTTTAGTATACTTGCGTGAGAGGAGGCACTTGCGCCGGCTATCCGTTCGAGGATTTCAACTGGAAAGTCTAGAGAAACGAGTACCGGTAGCATCTGTTTGCGTTATGGTTTTCTCTTTGGAAAAATAGCATAACGCACCATCAGTACCATCTGTTTCTAGTACACCGCCTGTCTGGCACATGCGTGCCGTCATCCCCACTTAAAGAGGGATGGAAACGACGGTTGACTACGCCGCCTTTCATGTCGAACTGAGTGAGCGCGCTTGAGTTCTCTGCGATAAATGTCGTCCATCGCTTACTTCCCCCGAAAATGCCTCCAATCTCTTCTGTCTCCGAAGTATGTGGTTGTGAAAAGCTCGGATTTCATAAAAGCGCTGTTTACAGAAGGTCAGATTCCCCCCGATTCTTTAGAGGAGCGCTTTCTTGTCTCCAATTACGAGGTTATATCACGCTATGACATTTTTTAGTTTATTTCAAGCTCTTGCCTAAAAGCAACTATCCTAGGTAGTAACACTTCACTGATAAAACTCTTGTTTTCGGTTCTTCGGACAGAAACATGAATGAGAATAATAGTTTTGTTTTTCTAAAAAGCTGAAACCTTCAGATTTGGAATCTTGCCAGTGAGAAAAAAAATTAGAGAAAATTTTCTCCCTCAAAACCGAATATCTGTGAGGTTTTTGGCAGCAAACCTCTTGTGACATGGGATGAACTACTACAGCAAAATCACAAGTTAACGTACTACAGAACTACAGAACGACAGGAAGGTACTACAGAACATCAGAAAGTTCTGACATTACGAAAGAACTAAAGAATATTTTGTCGTATTTTTTGGCACGGTTCTGTTGTGTGTTTTTCGATTGTGTTTTAAAGTGCTTCCAGGTTTTATGTTTACTCATTTTGGTTTGTTTTAGATTGTCGCATTAAATGTCTAGCTATGCTTTCTCAACCAGCTTGCAAAAAACAAACAGATGACATGTTTCAATAAATAACGTTTTACAAATTTTTCACGAGACTACATTCTACCAGCAAATATTACCGGCATTTGTTTACCATGTGCGTTGGCGTAGTGGACACGATATTCTGGCTTGGAAAGATGCTCTCTTAGTACCATTCTTTCAAGCTTAAGCCTGCAATGCTCCCGACAACTACAGTCCTACTTCATTTTTGTATTCCATCGTTAAGGTGTTCGAGATATTCGTTAACTCGCAGCTGTAATTTGTTTTGAAAAACAAAAACAAACTATATGACCACAGTATGATTTTAAATAATATCATTCGGTTTAAGCTTCCTGAGACTGTTTTTTGGAGTAGTGTGTTCATGCATTTCCCTGCCGTGAGAAATTTGTGATGTTTAGATAACAGCTCGACATTTGTTGCAGTACCGGGAGTTGAGTATGCTTGCGTTGTGTGGAATTTGAACTGCGGCACCGCTTTTCAAATGCTGAAAAAAGGTCAGTATTGATTTGTGAAGAACGCAGGCTGCTCTACGCCCTCTGAGAATATCTAACCGGGATAGTTCAAGGCATCGCGCGACATTGTCGTTCTCTTGACGTGCTTACATGTACAAATCGCCTGCTTGCCTATATCTTTGGTGGAAAAAATTCGGGTGTCTTGATTGTTCGTGCGAACAAGCCATGTGCTTTGGTATCGCCTTAAAAATGAGCCCCCTTTTTCGAATGATGTTTAAATATGATGCATGCCTAGCTACAGGACCTGGACATCTTTACACCATCGTGTAAAAAATGGCAGGTACCCTTAAACTTGTGCAAATCATTGTATCTTTACTTTTAAGCGCACCTTGGCTCATTATACCCACTAATCTCTTTTCCTACCAATATAAAACTATCGTACAAGTATCTAGATGTACGTATGACATCATCACTTTAATTCATGGGTCACCCACGTTCGAACTGTTTGCTCAGACGTTTCAGACTCAGTTTGCTACCTGTACAACATGAACTGGAGGGCTAGTTGATCTGGTCTGACATCTTCAAGTGGGGCAGCGCAACGGCACGAAGCGTAGACAAAAGAATGGGACAATCGCCAGACTTGATGAAAAAATATCTGCATGCCAGAGTAATACGGGTTGACTGTGCTGTCACATGTTTCCATTTCATGTTTTTCTGTGGTGCCGGGGTATATATAGCGTTGGCACCCTTAATAAACTTATGTTGTTAGTTCAGCGCTGTGTTTGTCCCATTCTCTTGTCTAGGCTTCGCGCCGTTGCGCTGCACCACTTGAAGATGGTTACCTGAGTCGAAAACTAAAACCTTCATCTCCTAACATTAGGCAGCTAGTGTATATACAATAGCTTCACTCAAAATTAGACACTCATCTTCTAGACTCTGGCACCAATGGCAATAGTACGTATGTTTAAAATTGTATCCAATAAATTCAAAATCGAGAAGCCCGGTTCATCACTTCTTGTTACTCAATGGACACCAGTGTAACCACCCTCAAACAGTCCCCCCATCTATCAGCTCTTGAATCACGTCAATTCGTGCCTATGCCTGTGCGATACATTCTATCACAATATGCATTCCCTTCACCTTTCTTCTAACCACCTGCTAATATCGTCCTCAGTCAAGCCAACCCGATAGGCCACATAAGAGGCCTTATACGTCCACTTGCAACCACTCATTCTTCCCGAACGTAATAGCACTCCGTAATTATTTACCTAGTGAAATCACATCCCGAACTGATCATAAAACACCCCGCGAGAAAATAAACTCTTTTGTAGCAATCGCCGCTTCCCACGTACCGACTAACAAGTTTTGTTCGATTGTTTTTAAGCTATAGTTTGTACAACTTGGTCAACCGAAATAATCTGGGGCTATGTAGAAAAAAGATCGTATCACAGTAATTTGTGGTTTTAGTGATTAATTGGTGTCTGTGATAGGTGGTGGCAAGTTAATGAAATTATTGTAATTATTTGGTTAATGATGATTTCAAGAAATGAAAAATATATGAAAAAATAGAACCAGGAGATTCAAAGGTGTCAAAATGCACAGAATGAAATGCAGTCAAGGATGGCGCCAAATAAAAATAATGTCTGTGATGGGTCAATGAATTACTTTAAATAATTGAAGACATAAAAATGGAAAAAGACAGCTTCAAAGGTGTCAAATTGCTCATTGTGAAAAGACAATGCTTGCTGATGCTAATAAGGCAAGTTTTAAATATGTATTTATCAATTATATAATTCAAATAAATAAAGAAATGAAAAGTCTTTTAAAGTGGTGTAAAAGTAATTAAGAAAGTTTAGAGTTTATAATAATTATAAATTTATTTGAAATAATAATAATAAATAAACAAATGGGAATAAAATTGTTAAAATTCTCAGCATAGAAAACCAATGTTTGCTGATGCTAATCATAGATGTGTAAAAAAATAATAAATAAGGAATTTAGAGCTTGAACAAGTGGAAATTATTCCCCTGTGAATGAAATGCTTTTGCGTCACTCCCCTAACGGTGGAGGGCTCTGGAGTTGCATCGAACGCAAATAGCTTGTTCCGCTGAACGCGCACTGTGAAGGAAGGAAGGAAAAACTTTATTTAGCCCTATATTACTTAGCGGTTTTTGGGACGTCTTCAAAGATGTCTGCTTGTTGAATTCACAAGAGTCTTCTTCGTCGACCGCGTCCACTTCTGCACAATGGTCGGTTGCCCTCAGTTCAGGGCTCCGCTGGCTACTGCCAACCGTTGAACTCGCTGTACCAGACCTTGCTGGTCTTCGCAGCGGTCGCTGGACAGCAGAGTCTCCCATTGCTCCGCACTCGGATTTCGAATTTGGGAAATATCAACATTGGAAGAAGCCGCATCTGAGCTTACCGGTGGCGTAATCATCCAGTATGTTATAAGATAACAAAATATAAAACAAAAAAATATTAAAAATTGCAATGCAGGCAACATTATACGAGAGCGTTTCTTATTGCTTCATACACTTAAGAGCAAGCTTAACTAGCCCTTTGATCTTTTTCAATATTGAGTTACAGTGAGAGGAACCCAGATATTTTTACTTGTTGTGGCATATAGGCTGTTTTCAGTAGTTTTTTTTTTTTTCATTTTCTGTGCTTTTAGTATGCTTGTTATGTAATGATTTCGGGTCCCTAAGGGGCACAATTAATGAAATAAAGGAAATGACATCATCACATGGTCCTGATATTAAATCTTTCACGAAAAACCTAATATACTTAATAGGGCTGTATCATGTTTTGACATTTAGGTGCATCTACCTTGCAGTAGTAATGCCAATGTTTGTGCTTTTCTATTGTTATTTTTGTTATTATCGTTTTACTATTTTCATTTTGGTTTCCTCTATAACTGCTCTGACCGCAGTAGTCTAGGTAGCACATAACTGTTAGCGGGTGACACACAAATGTCAAAATGTATATAGAAATACGGGGCGAGTTCGAGGCCTGATTCTACGGCTACATTATTAAAGTGAAATGTAGGAACAAGTGCGTGCTGATGGTAAGCTGTACGTTGACATGAACATAAATATATTTTTCAACTCTTCGCTCCGCCCTGCTGCATCAATTAATGCGCAATATCGAATAATCGTTCTTTGTGTGCTAGAGCAATCAGGGTTTAAATTCTAGTCGCTTGTAACCGGGAGCTTTCACTCTCGGGGCTGCAGTCCACCGCCAGAAGCTGTGACATCAAGGCGTCGAACCTTCTGCTGGACGACAAAGGTAAAGTCCATATGGTTATTTCAGGTGGAACGGTTATTTCAGATGGTCTATGCTACCGAGCCGATGCTGAAATGATTTTTCACGATGCATGGTGCTGGAAAATAGTCGCAAAAACCTTTAACGGAGTGTAATCTAGGGGAATCGGGACTGTCATCCCTCCGTAAGATAACGAAAGCACCTAAGTTGTCTGCAAAGTAATGTTTCGTGCTCATATAAAAAGAGATCACAATTCGCAAGTTCATTGCGATGCATAAATTGAATAAAACTGCGGGTGCCTGACGAAGACCGATCGTTGTTTCCTAGCAGAGCGGTGAGAATGCGTGTAACAATGCTTCAGTTTTCTTCGCCGTCTATGTAGGTTTCGAACTTTGGATTTTTTTTAATTTTGTATGTTGACCTTATGTTTTGTTTCCCAGCAGTTAAAATGCAACTCAGCACAGTTGCAAGAACATTGTACCCGCTCCTACTCTGCCTGCCAAGAGGCAGTTGGCAGTATTTAATAAATAAATAAGTAAAGTAAAAGTCAGTTAGCTTATCGCTTGACGGAGAGTAGGAGATGCATTAAGCCTGTAATAATTTCTGGCTACTGGTGGGTCGTATAAGGATCCTAATGACAAGAATAAAGAACGCTAACGACAAAATCAAGCAATGCAAATAGGAATGATTCACTAGCAAGGAGACAACTGTTACTCCTCAAGGCGAAAGAAAAACGTACTTTTTGGTTTTAGTTTCCTAAACGTAATTTTATTTGGACGCCCTATCTTCCTAACATTCGTTCAAGCTCTATGTAAATTAGATTCAGTTTACTTTTTCAAAGTGAGTGGTCTGCCCCCTTGGTAAGGCTTACGAAATATGCTACAATACAGAAACCACAAATATTTGATTTCCGATCTGATAGCCTCGTTCAGGCAACATCATCTTAAATGTACCGCTCTCCATCATCCAGAAGAAAAAGAATGGTGCTCTTAAAAAAAGAAGTACAGGTCATGTTGGGGCAAGCGATCCTATATATAGTAACATCAGCAGGAAATAATTGCCGTATACGAGTGTGAAGAAAAATATTTATACTTGCGAACCCCATACGCGCGTCATCACCCGCATGAGAAAATTAGAGGGAAAATAGAATCGCGCGGTTTAAGTGTCCACCCTATTTTAAAGAAAATTACTGTAAGCGAAAGAAGTGCAAGAGGATCTGGAAAACGGGAGCCCTTAACCTGTCCCATCTTTCACTTAAAGGCGGCGCTTACGTATCCACCATAATTTAGGTGTCCATCCTACTTTTTCCAACCGCCACTCATGCTCGTGGCACTTTTTTTGCGCAATAATCTGCATCGCTATTGTTTAACGTAAAGATGGTGATAAAGTACCGCTCACTCTTTTGTCCTCTTTAGGTATCACTCGCGTACTCAATACAATTGCGTTTGAAAAGTTTTGTGTTCGCAAATCCTTGAAAAAAGTACTTAATATTGCAGTCGAAGCTCGTACTATTTAAGCAATATTTATGCCCAAGAGTAGTTAGACGAATTCTATAACTCGAGTGGTTAACAAGAGACAGTTACATCCTCTCAGTTCTGTTGCTAAAAAATATAGATCTAGATTTATAATTTTAATATCGCTCTCCTAAACAAAACACTAGATGAAATACGTTATACATATTGTACTTTTTACCATTTCTCTATCAGCAGCGCGAAGGAAGCGAATAAACACTAAAGCGACCAATAATTGCGCTCTGAAAGCATAATTGTAAGACAGTTACGTAAGCATAATTCTTAACAGGAGCGAGCCGGTCTGTTTTATATATGAATGATCAGACAAATCCATAATCACGTCAATACATTTTGCGGCTCTACATCCTTAGTGATGGGCTATTCCGTCGATTTTTTTGTTGAGTTCACCTAAGCGCACTCACATGGATACATAAGAAAGCGCTACATCATCGTCTGAGACTTCTGCAGTTGAAGAAAATTATTAAATAATTTTTCGCTTGTAGATAACTCTATACTCAACTTTGGGGTATATTCCTAAACAATATACCAGCACCGTTCTCACTATGGGTTCTTGATCTCTTAGCTTTCGACCTACCAATTTCTATTCTGGTCGTCGTGGTTAGCTCAGTTTATTGAGTGTCAACGACAGGAGGTTTCACGTGTTCGAACTTCGAATGAAGTACGAATTTTTGTGAGCTATGAAGTTTCTCTTAGAGGTGTAGCTTGTCTCTGTGTCTGTATGGCGATGCTGATATGAAGGCTAATAAATATTTTTGAGCAATTACTCTGGTATTACTAATCATTGATCATTTATATTATTCTACTGTAGCAACTCATGTATTCGGGGCATTTGCAGATCTTCGCCGTGTGCAACCAGTTCGAAGGCGTGGACGCCCTCCTGTCAGGAACCGCAGGCACTCCCGTCTTTGCTGCGCCAGATGCCTTGAGCGGTGAGTTTCCGACTTTATCCTTTTTTTGTCATTTTTTGATCAGGAGCAATGGCACAGAAAGTGCCGAATTGCCGGAGCAAAAGATCTGCCGTTAGTGCAGCTCGCCACAAGACATCGACGAGAAAGATTGTCAGCTCAACGCGGTAAAGAAGGTATTTGTTCCACTAAGCATCTGGGTTCAGATGCTTCGTGTACATGCGCAGAAACTAGCCCCTCGCGCTGACTACAGCTGCCGGTTTGAGCACAAATAATGCAGCAGATGAAGCGTGGAGTGCGTTGAAAGGAAACAAAGCAATGGTTCTCGTTTCCAGTGATCATTGGTCACTGAAGATATCATATATGTTTTTCTAATGAAGCCTGAACCAGCTTGAACAACTTCGGCGGCATCCTATTTAGCTTGCATTTATTTCGTTTTCACAGCTCTTGTTTTCTGTCACCATGTTGGTGAGCACAGGTGACCGGTACATACCGGATAGCACACGAAGGAAAAGTATACGCGTATATGCACCTGACCACATGAGTCTTCTGCGAATTTTGTAAGCGTTTCTGAACAACTACTTTAGACACGCTGGGCTCAAAATTCAAAACTAAATAGAAAACGCCCACGGGTGTTTAAACAAAAACTGCAAAATAAATTATGGGAAATTTTTCTTGCGTATTCCAATTCCTTACATGTGAACTGTATGAGGAGAATTAGCCACAGGGAGCAAAACACACTTTCCCAACCATTACATTCTCTTTTGAATACTTCATTCTCTAATCCGTGTACCATAATGAAGAGGGACGTTGATTTCGAAATCGAGAAAAATTTATGTGTTTTACCCACATTGTAGCCTGTTCAGTCAACAGTGCAATGAAATCGTACCTCCCATTCTTTAGAGCAATGTAAATTCTATCCACATAAGTAGCGGCAAGCCTACATGAGTCCATCGGTATTTTAACCGGGCGACAAATATTCCCCAGGGTAACTTCTTTCACTCGACGTACGACACAAAATTTCGTTTGTCCCGCTACTTAAGTGTCATAGATATGACCATAGAAAAGAATTCACGACCGAAGCATGAAAGCAGGAAAGGGACAAGAATTTCATTATGTTAACTCGTATATGTAACATGATGCATATCATGAAAACACTAGTAATAACTCAGTAGCCGACAAGCTACACCACAAGGCGCTGTTGGCTGCTCCAGTTTAAGTTTGCATAATTGGCCTTTGGTGTAGTAACTGATGATATCTTTATGAACCTCGGCTCGCCCTTAATCCTTTCCTTCCAACGGTCTTCAACCTGCAGATAACCGAAGCGAGTACAGCGGGAAGGTGAGTTTTCCATTACCTCCCTCCGTCCGGAAAAGCACGAACACGAGATTTATTTATTTATCAAAGAAAAAGGGATGAAATAATTCAAGTACCCAGATCTAAGATTTTAATCTACTTCTCAATACTAGAAAAAAGCCTCATCAATATGGGGAGCTGACTAATTAAAAAGTACGCTCTCGAGAGGTTCAATGGTCCTTGACGGGCTGTCCTCGCGTTCGGGGGCACCTGACATAGTTTCAAAATGGGCAGTTGATAGCGTCAGATCAAATTCATTTTTTTTGCAAAAAGGAAGAAAGATGGACATACGATGCCGGTAAATTTTAACACGCAATAGCCTGCACCATTGCCCTGAAGATAACAAAGACATTTCCAGCATGATAATAAATGACGCAGTAAACATGTATGATAAGGCAGTCATAAAATATTCATGCCAAAAAACTTCGCTAAGCCTCACAGAGTTCTCCATTTATGAGCTGGCCCCAAGCTTTACGATAAAAAAGTTTCTTCTTAGTCCTCCTGTTTGGGACAATCTTATTGCTTCAACAAACTCAGTATAGTCTTTGTATAGTCTTGTTTTCATCGCTACAGGAACAATATAAATGCATCATGTGCTCGTAAATGCAGAAAAAAAAAATCTGTTTTTCATCAAGTGATTTGTTTCGCTTTAGTATTGTGCTGCTGTAACGGAGCACAAGTTTCTTGTCTAAATTTCAGCCAGAGAGAATACCCTAAACTGTTTGAAGCGTCTTTGCGGGACCATCCGTAATATTAATCCTTTTTAAGAAGCAAACAGCTCGCAAAGAACTGAAATTATGAACATTTTTTGTTTCTTTTTCAAATATGAGACAAGTTTTGAGAGAATGAGAAGCTTTTCGGGCCTAATTACTTCGGTCAGAAACCAGTGTTGCGCTAACAAATTTAATTTCTTCATGCTCGAATGGTCAAGTTGGGAAGCTCTATGGCTGGCAAGATCTCAGAGCTAAGAGCCTTCGTTTATTATAAGATGATGGCGATAACGTCCACTAAATTTCTTTGCTGCTTCCTCCATTCTGGAAAAGAAAATATAAAAACTTCTGCATGGCACACGTTTTTATCATTAAGGAGGGCAGCTGCTAATCTCCTGCAGATGATTACAGACATGCCTGATTTTTGAAGACGCCCAACGTTCGTTCGATGTTTTCCGCACCATTTCCTGTATGGCTGAGCATCATTTTTCTTGTTTAGGAGCTACATATGGCTCAGGGTCTGCGGTTACAACTTACCAAGACGGCGCACTTTAGAAACAAAAATACAGAACATGGTTGAGGGGAAGTTTTCATTCCGTGCGTCATATAATACCACGTCGGACGCTGCCTTATAATGAATATACTGAAGGGCATACTCCCAGGTGCTTAGTTTCTTAAGCCGCACGGGTGGTATACCTTGTACTTTTTTCGATTGTTCATGCAGGTTTTTGCACGCAGTTTTGACTACCTAGTGTCGATTGTGTTACCAAAGTAATAAAAAATGTAAAAAACAGTAGTAAATTTATACTGCAGTAAGTTTTCAAAAGAAAGAAACAGTGTGCTCTATTTGATTAAAAAAGGCGAACGCTTCTCGCTTTCCCGCTGCTGCAGTGCAAGAACAAATTTATGTAAGCTTACCAAAATCATTCCTTGAACGCTTTGTAATTGCGAAAGAACATTGAAGTCTTCCTACATGAAAAAAAGGCAGACGCAACTCATGAGCAGAGCGGGAAACGTCTCTCACAAGATGGCCTACACAGTCAATGGCATCGACCGATTGCCATATCGCCACTGTTAATCCAATAGCGTTGCTAGTGGCATACAGGATAGTAGGGAACAGTGACGTTCTGGGACAATGACGCAAGGTATTTTAAGGGGTGTAGACGCTTAATTTCTGACTTTATTCGACTATCATAAATAAACGGAAAATTGGTATCATTACACATTTTAATCCGTCAATGCATTTTTATTTAAAGGGCATCCAAAAAGAGAGAATTTTAGAACCCTTAACATTTGCGAACATGAATGTTCTTTTTTTGTTGTTTCAAATTCTAAGTGAATATAAGTTTTTCTTTCTCTCTCTCTCTCTCTATGTATATATATATATATATATATATATATATATATATATATATATACGAAAAATCACATTAGCTTTTTCGAATGCTAGAGTGTTAGGGTTCTTACAAGAAGTAGCCTTGAAGCAACAGAAAGGGTAAGGACCGGTGAAAACACAAGCCAGAACACGGTACCGATGTGTCAGAATACCTTAACTGCCTTGCCGTAATCTCAAACTTTTTCAATGTGTCGCCGAGTGTCGTAGGTTGAAATGTTATTACATTGTAAATCATACGGATTCTTCGAATAGTTTTCACATGAAGTGCAGGAATGGAGGTAGTTTATTATTGGTTTTCTATGCGCCGAGTTCCGCGCATCGCAGCTCAAGTTTCAATAAATACTTCCCCGTAACACCTTTGGTGGAAGGGCCGGGTGCGCGTACAATATATAGCTTGAAAGTTGCACAACGCAACACAAAGCAAAAAGACAATGGAAAAAGAAAATAAGCCAATTGCAAAAAGGACAGTTGAGGGAGTATGGGTCACCATTGCCATTTTTCATTCGAGTTCTCCAACTTTCAAGCTATATATTTCCGCCTTCTGAATTAAACACATGGGTTGGTAGTCGGAGGATAGGAGTGAGAGTTGGGCAGTTCTATGAGATTTCACCATTTACTATATATAGCACGAAGGAATTTCATAGCGCCGTTTCATGTGCCATCGATACGAAACAAAACAGGCCTAGCGGCGACTAGAGAGCAGCACACATTCAGATCACCGTCGTCCGCCGCTCTAGCAGGCAGCACGACGCTGGTAAGATCGCGTCGTAAGGTGCTGTAAGCGTTCAAATTTTACCAACTTTGATGGTGCAGCTGAAGTGGGACTTTTTTCGACGTTCCGTTCAACAACACTCGCTCAAACCCCGCTGCTAATAGACGCGTCTGCAGTACGCTGTTGCTGCAGCGCTGGACGTACGCGAAGGCAGTACACAAGCTCTATCAGGGGCCGTTTTAGACGCTGCTTATTATATGTGTTGCTCTTGAAATGGCATTTTGCGTGAAAAGTGCGTTGTTGAAGCGGCCCATTTCTTGCGTTTCCAGACTTCGGCGCCAACAACGTCAGCTGCCGGTTTTTCGCCGCATGTGAGGCACGGCGACGGTGCGTCATGAAGTTCACAGAGAAAGTTACCTCTATGTGGGTGGTCCCTAACTCATGAACGGGAGGGAGCGGAGATACTAGTCCACTGTGACCTCTCCCACCACCATCTGGGATTTCCCGGACTCGAGCATGCCGGTTCAACCCTAGCTAGAGAAGATGAGCGAAGATGAACGATCTCTGCCTGCTGCGAACTCAATTGAAAGGAGCTGCCAACTCGAGCTTCTCATTACTGATACAAAATTATCGCATTCCGAATCAGACGTTCGTAAAGCTCGGTTAAGCGGGACTTTGTGTTCGTACTGGGTGAGCTTTCGCACAATATCGTAACGACTGTCTGCTAAAGAGTAGTTGTCAGATAATAGATACACAATTTAAGAGATTAGTGATTACGCGAGTGCACAGTTCATTTAGGCGAAACATCGGAAAGGGGAACCACGTGGTATAACCTTTAAAGGCTGACCTCAATTCCCATCCCTCCCTTCATGTTTTTCTTCAGTCAGTGTTTTGTTGATTGATGATTTCGCCATTGACGAACACATTGGATAAGGTGGTCAGATCTGTAAATCACAACATTTATCTACGTTAATATAAAGACGATGAAGGCAAGGGCTGTCTCCATTTGTAGCGTCCCTCACCCTTCGTGGCTAGGAATAGGCGCCTCCTACGGTTGACCGGGGACAACTACGTTTGTCTTCTACAGGTGGGATATTCCCTATTGTCGTCTAGATAGTAAGATCAAGGTTAGAAAGAATGGTGCGTCAGCAGTGATCAATAGTCTGGTAAGAACCAGGTGGGGGAGGGGATGCGCTTGCTTAGCGCAAGTGTTCCTTACCGTTAAAACTCACCTGCTGATTGGATGCTTTTCGACCGTGTTAAGACGGTATCATTACAACGCACGCTCGGTAAGCATCCCGCCTTTATAGGAATAAAATTCATATTGGTCGAATAGAGCGCGACGTCAGAGCCACACGATCTAGCAATCCGTGTACCCCAGCAGATTATAAAATTGTTCGACAGTGATGACGCCCCAACCCAATTTCTTATTCGTCTGCCCGGTCGTGACGGCATTCCATCCCCGTCATCTAGTGGCTGTGAAGAGAGTAGAACAATTGTGCGGAATATAGAACTTTAAGCAGCAGGTTCAATTAGCTAAGCACTCATGCAGATGCACAAAACTCATTTATCTGTGCTTTGGTTCACTTACCTTTGCTTTTCCATGACTTGTCAAATTTAACTATTTATTTAACGTCTATTTTAGGTATATATTATAATGATAAGGTGTTTAGTGCAACATCGTAAGAGGAGATGAAGGCGATGGATACGAAGGCATCCTATACTTCGTCTCACAAGATATCTGCAGCACTACGAAAGGCAGAGGAGCCCTTGCAATTATGCTTCTAAGTGCCTCTCACCCCTGGGCACTATCATAGACAATTGTGCTCCTACTGTCATCCCCGTCAATTTGGGGGGCCACAGGCGCGTATGAGCACAACTGCCTATTGTAGTGTGCGCGATCCTGATTGGACCGTGGTGCCTCTGCCTTTCGCAGTGCTGCAAACATCTCGTGAGACGAAGTATAGGAGCCTCGTAAAATACTGCAGCCTCTCAGCAAGTGAAGAAACCGGCTGTTGAGATGGCGCAGTGGCCTAATGCTGTGGCCAGTGATGCTGATCTCTTTTCATCGTCTGGCTTCTAAACCCTAGCTTACGAGTTCTTCTTAGTGCACTTTATCGAAGGAGGCACCACAACCACCTCGGCGAAATTCAAGAACGTGGAGAGTAATGCTTCTGCAATGAAATTTATTTTCGACCCCGTATCCGGTGCTTTAGCAAGGTTGCAACACATGCCCTCGTAATGCTTGTGTAGGCGATTATTCGTCCCAGTGTGGCATATAAAATTGTGTCATTCTCGCCAGACCTTCTTTCAGGCGGTTCCAAATATTCTGCCAACAGGTAATTAATCCATCATCCGACTCCAGAGCACTTTTTATGCAGGTAAAACTCTCCTTCAAAATGCTTTGTAGTCCTTGACTTAATACTGGGGACTGACCGTCAAAACTTTCTTCTTTTGCTTCCAGTGACCCATGAGGAGACCCTCCTAAAGGTGGCCGACCTGGATTCCCCTCCTCGCTGGAAACTTCCATTTCAACGTTGCCTGGAGTTTCTTGCTCTTGCTCTTTCTTTTGACCAATGTCAGACACATCTTCCGGTGTGTGCTCCGGTGCCTCTGCTGTGACTGCAAAATGCATAAGAGGTGACGATGAATATGAGGCGCTGCAGTGAAGTTCAGCTTTACACATTGCGCTTTGTTAGCAGGCCCCGTCTATTAATACTTTTTAAATAGGCTCGTACTGATGTCGCATAGGATATGTGCTCTTCTTGGGATTGTTTCATCGGCAACTTGGTGTAATTTCGTTCCATTCACTTAATACGTGCTCTAAGCAAGTTTCTGTCATTTCTGGAGCAGCGGTGACCTTTAGTGAACGGAGACGAAGTTTCGTCAGCGAATAGAGTAATTGTGGGTTAAAGCAGCCTTTTGAAGAGTTCAGTCTCTACATGTAGCAAGGAGGCGGATGGAGGGATAAACGACATAACGTTTATTCCCCACCCCGTGCCCGCAAGCTGTTTATAATATTACGGCTTTTTCCAGTCGAAGTTTAGTGAAGAAAGTGAAAAAATTACACAGATTACATTGGTCATGAACAGGAACACCGTCGCTTTCCGTGCAAACTCCACGACTGCAGCATCGAGAAAGGTGCAGTGACCACAGCAGAAACCATCGATGCTAAGCAAAACTGGCAATGCGGTGATGTGTACATCGTACGCAAAGGTTGACAGGCCACACGAATCAACAAGGGTATTGTTTACTTTATAAAATCCGTGCCTGATAAAAGGAGTTGAACGAACAGGCAAGCATGGAATGAGGGCACCCTATGCATATCTTCAAAACAGCCACCGTACCGTCAAAAAGGCTGGCATGTAGTTCTTCAGATTCTCGTAGTCTCACCAATTTCGCACTCTGCAGTACCCGTGAGATTCTTGACCCGTGAAAAAGATGCACGCGATTTAATTTCTCTCAGTGACCTCGGTATATGGTTCTATGCTGCCCTGGTGCGAAGCGAGGATCGGAAGTAGCAAATGGTTCGTCATTGTCACGGCGCTGTGCAATCACCGGCATCACTATGTCACCGTGATCGATGGTGTAAGACGACACCCTATACTCGTGGCTGTGGTGCGAAAAGAACACTGTGCCAATACGCCGGCTTAACTTTGCCGCGATCTTAACAGTGCCGACTGCAAAGATCTGTTTGTATATAGCTCGCGCGAATAATGCTCTAACAAAGTTGTCGTCTGTTTCCTAATGCTTGAGCTACACCGCTAGGGCCACCTGTGACAATGCAACACGCATCCATTACACACATAACAACAATATGTGCCCTAAACATGACTGGGTGAGTCCTCCTTGTTTCATGCTTCATACGTCTACAGGGTGCTACCGCGAAGGCTGTGAAAATTTCTAGAAGATGTATAGCTTGCAATGAAAAACAATATTTTCAGGACCAAACTCTCAGTCGAGGAGGACGTATGTCACGGCAAAGTTGCTATAACTTCAAGGCCGATTGACTAAAACGCACCAATTAAAATGTTTTCTTACATCCGCTAGATGGGTGGCGCCATATTAGTTTCTTGAACGTAGAAAAAGTAATTTTCAAATCCTTAGAATGCGAGAAAATCCGGAAAAATTTTTCTGTACAAGTCGAAACTGATCTAATCAGATGCGCAGAAAGCCTATTGAAAGAGGCTCACCCCCTCAAGTAGTGCCGTGGTTACGACTCCAAACTCGAACAACCTGCTCTGCTGTGCGATGCCATGCAGTTTATGTGGTTCAGTCGGTCTCAGAAATGAGTAATGAATTAGCAATGACTGCCCTTCCCACTGTACCAAGCAGCGCACCAGGATATTGTACAGTGTCAATCACACAGCGTGAACACGGCTCCGAGTGGCCACGCTTTGGCTCGTTGTATATAACCCGGTCAAGAATTTATGCTCAGTGGCGCACGATGACGGGGACTTCGAAGCGGTGCTTCGTGTTATCATACTGCGGGAAAGTGCGACTGCCTTGCCCGCAGTCGCACATTCAATGTGCGACTGGCTTGCGCACAGTGATGCGCAGCCACACTGAGCCATGTTACAGCTAAGTGGGATTAACGCTTTACATACTCGCGCAGAGTTCAAATTGAGCGTCACTTCAACACGGCCACCAGACGTTGAAGCTCCACCGTTTTTCCTGAGCGTCTTAGTGTCTGTGACGGAAATGCATCAAATTTTGTCGCGTTGCAGGGCTTAGAAATTAGCCATTCTTGACTACAAAAACTAATCTCGCATCGTATTACCCTCGGCTTTGAAGTCCTCGATGACACCAATGGTCCAATAAAGTTAAATTGAGTAGGTGAATTTTAGTTGTTATCTTATTATTACAAATATTTTGCGGTGCGTTACGTTCGATACGGCTCATGTCATCTTCCCGAACCTTTTCTTTTTCATGTTGATTGCCATATTTTTAAATTATTTCAAACCAGTTCACTGAAACATCTGCCATAACACATGTATTAGAAAGCGTAATATGTGGATTTCCTGAATATGTAGACATTTAGTAAATAGCAGGTCGCAAAGGGAAATATATTGATACTGAGAAATATATATCCCAGTTGAAAAAAACTACCGAACCGGGTCAAAAATACAACAAACTATTCTGTAGTTCTGTCGTAAGGTCCAATGTTCCTATAGTTCTGTAGTACTTTTCTGTAGTTCTATAATTTTTCGGTAGTATATTTCTGTGGTCTGTAGTTCTGTAGCACAATTTGTTGTAACTACAGAAATTTCTGATGTTACTACAGAACGTTCTGTTGTCACAACAGGGTTCCCATTAAAAACCACACATTCTGTCGTAACAACAAGACATTTTCTTCAGTTTTTCCGACTGGGTACTGAATTTAAGAAACAACGGTTCGTCGCCAGGCGGGGCTTAATAGGCGTAATTAGACTGTAGCGCCCTTCGAATCGCGCTCTCATCGCAAGCCACGGCATGGCGCTGGAGAAAAAAAGTAGAGGTAGGCACTAGGCGCCTCAGCGCGAGCAGCGCAATAAAAAAAAAAAAAAGACAGTTCGATCCCGAACGCTTTCGGTGCTGCTTATTCCTCATCTTAGTTGGTTGGTTTGTGGGGTTTAACGTCCCAAAGTGACTGAGGCTATGGGAGAAGCATTCTTTATCCTAGCTCCGACGTATTTGGTGACACGGATTACGCTGGCTCTTCCACCCCTCCTACAAATTTCCACCATTTTGACCCAACAGCCCTTGTGCCTGGCTACTCCAGGTTGAGGCGCATTTACACTTGCGGCTTATCAGCAGCCAGGAGACCAACTTCCTCCATCTCGAGCCCTCCGTGCCTCTTGATGTCCCTGAGGAATTAGCGGACATTATCGCCTCGCCGGACATGGCCCGACCTTTTGACACGCTGAAGGCGGCTCTCGTTGACTGAAAATCAGCGTCCGACGCCTGGAGCTTCTCACCGCTACAGAATTCGGGGATAGCTGTCCTTCGCAGCTCCTGCGTCGCATGAGACTGTTCGCTGATGATTGTGTGGTGTACAAAACAATCAAATCCGTAAGTGACCTAGAAGAACTGAACACTAGTCTACAAGAAATTGAAAACTGGTGCGCTAAATGGCAAGTGGTACTCAACCCTAATAAATCTGTAATCATGTCTGTTACCAGGAAGAAAAATGTTATATTTCTTTACTACATTGCAGGTAAACAAGTTAATAGGGTACAACAGCACAAGTATCTTGGTTTGACCTTCAGTTCTGACCTACGCGGGAATACGCACATTAATAATGTATGCTCTAAAGGATACAGGGTAATATGGAGGCTAGGCCGTAATATCCGCAGCACAACTCCCGATATAAAAATACTCACTTATAGGACCCTGGTAAGACCGGTACTTGAATACGGGAAAATTGTGTGGGACCCCTACACCCCATCTAACAAAACAAAAATTGAAAAAGTCCGAAGACTTGCTTCCCGTTTTATCTACAATAAATACCGAAGGACCAAGTCACCAACCGAATTATGCAAATCAGCCAACCTCGAAAAACTGGAATGCCGCACTAAGATAGAAAGGCTGAAGTATCTCTTTCTTCTAATCCATGGTCACTTTAAGATTAACACATCACACTATTTTTCAATACACCCCGATGAGTCATCAAGACATCGGCATAGTATGTATATACTTGAAGGAATATCTTGAAAATATCAGATCATAAACTAACCATGTGCAGTGTGCTACTTACTAGCGCATATTCCGTCTCACGCGCACGTACTACCATTCTCGATTTTTCCAAAGCAGATGATACTAGCATCCTATACATCTTTTCTATGAGTTCGACTCCTTCAATAATCTTGCACTAGATTCTTCCAGATATATTAATGCGCTATGGAACAGATTTAAAACTATTGTATCTTACTGCATTCATAACTTCGTCCCACGGAAAAAGAAAACCATTAGAAAACGCAACCCCTGGATTACACGTGCTGTAATTCATGCAAAGTGCAAAGTTAATCCTCTTAAAAAATCGTTGAAGATAAAATCTTGCTCGGGAACAAAAAGTAAACTATCTCGAGCAGTACAAAACCTAAAGGTACAAATAAAGGCAGCCAAATTACACTACTTTTCCTACACGCTACCTAACTTTGTAAGAGCTGCTCCAACAAAATTTTGGTGTTACCTTAACTCCAAGACTACCAATGATAATCCAGTCGGAGAAGAAGATAGCACTAAAAAAGCGAATACATTGAATGATTATTTTGCTTCAATATTCACCAAGGATAATGGTACAGTTCCTCCTCTGAGTAAACAGACCACAAAAAATATTGAGCCTCTAAATATAACTGAGAGTGGGGTACTGAACCTGCTACCAAATCTGGACACTAAGAAGGGGCCAGGGCCAGATAAAATCCCAAATTCCTTTTTGCATAGGTATACCGAGTGGGTATCCAAATACTTACATATAATATTTATTGAATCCCTCTCAACTTGTGCTCTGCCAAATGAATGGAAAATGGCCAAAATAATACCGGTACACAAATCAGGAAACAGATCAGATGTTACTAATTACAGGCCCATCTCCATCACCTGCACCACGTCTAAACTCCTCGAGCATTTAATCCTTAAGCACATAAATGTTTTTCTCGAAACTAACATCATATTGTCTTCATTCCAACATGGCTTCCGTCAGGGGTTTTCAACCGTATCTCAGTTATTGGAATTAGTGCACAGCTTATCTCAAACCATAGACAACCAGAAACAAACAGACCTAATACTATTAGACTTTTCAAAGGCGTTTGATCGGGCGTCGCAGACTAAGCTTGTTAACAAATTACAATCGACGCTAGGCCAAGGCGCTATAGTTAACTGGATTAGCAACTATCAATGATCAAACGTCTAATTTACTTCCCGTTGCATCAGGCGTACCCCAAGGCTGCGTCTTGGCACCTGTATTATTCTTAATCTTCATCAATGATATAGTGACTAATCTGAACGTTGACATACGGCTTTTCGCCGATGATTGCATTATATATCGAGAAATCAACTCATTCGATGACCACAGAGCCCTGAACAGCGCACTAGAACTATTAGCAACTGGTGCTCTGACTGGCAGATGACACTTAATGCAACAAAATCTGCTGTCATGCCAATAACTAGAAAGAAGCATACATCAAGATTTCAGTACACTATAAATGGCACCCCTATCGCTGCAGTTAATGAACATAAATACTTAGGCCTATTATTAACTTGTGACGCTCAGATAGAACGCCCACATCAATTATATAACCTCAACTGCACTAAAACGACTATTCTTTGTGAGGCGGCGCCTCAAAATAGCTCCCTATAAAACTAAATTACTAGCCTACAATACACTGATTCGCTCTTTCCTCGAATATGAAAATGTCGTATAGTTTCCTTTTACCAATCAAGACATAAATAAAATTGTAGCAGTACAATGGAAGGCAGTAAAGTTCATATTCAATAAATACAGAACAACTGACTCACCAACTGAAATAATGAAAATACAGGGAATAAAAACACTTCAAACCCGAGCTAATATTGCACGGCTCAAACTTCTGTACCAACTACTTCATCGACACTTAAAAGTTGATCCTGCTAAATACATCGCTTTCTCTGCAACTAGACCGACACGTAATAAGCATTCAAATACGCTAACTGAATATCACTTCCACACTTACTGCTTCAAATACTCATTCTTCCCTTTAGCCACAAGAGAATGGAACAGCCCGAGTTCATCTATTACTAATTTATCTTCGTTTACTAAGTTTGGAACCGCAGTGGAAAGATATTTAACATAGCGAAAAGTTATTTTATGCTCATATTTTCGGTATGCCACCCGTTCGATTCTGTTCTTATTCTGTTCCTTGTCATTTACGCGTATACATGTGAAAACAGTACGTTTATGTTTTTTTTTTTATCTTAGTGTAGTGTCATAATACATGTATAATTCTCGTTCATATCTGCTTCATATTTGTTGTTGTTTGTATAATATGTTTCACCATTTTAGTACCCTATGCATTTTACATTCTTGATTTGCTTTGTACATATAATCATGTCATTGTGTGTTCCTTATATGCTCTATATACACTTCTCTGTACTAACATATGCCCACCTGCGACAATCCCGAATGGGATTAGCAGTATCTGAAAATAAAAATAATATTCCTGTGCCGCTTTTTGATAATGATTGTTTTAAATACAGCTTTTTTCCGCGTGTGATTAAAGAAGGAACATGCTGCCTGACTGCATTGTAAAAAGTAATACTCTAGATGCCGTTCTTGAAAGCCTCAAAACATACTTTGAACAAAACGCGCCAATATAAAAGTTGTTCCTCTGCATAATTTGGTTCCTTTTGTTTGTTTTGCTGTATTATTTGACGTTCTGTTTTACGTGCACTGTATTTTCTTGCATTTTTGTGTCGGACTTTTGTAGTTGTTGAAATGTACTCCTTTTTTTGTGACTTGTTTATTTCCACTCCTGTGATAGCCTGCATAGGCTGACAGTATTAATAAATGAATGAATGAATAAAATGAAATGAGACAGTTGCTTGGAGAGTCCCCCTCGTGGCCGGACAATTTACTACGTGAGTTGTTTCTCCAGCGGCTTCCCCAACATGGTCCTCGTCCTCGTGGCTGCGGGTGATGTCACTCTGGACAAGCTCGCCGAACTCGCGGACCGTGTTGCGGATTACTCAAGGCACGCCAGCGTCAGCGCCGAGACCGCTCCGCCTTCCACTACTACCACAGCCTTCTAGCTTGTAAGCACAGAAGAGCGACTGGATGCTTTAGCCAGGTGGCTTGATGATCTCGCGCCATTGCCACGCCGTTCTCCGCCGAGTTTCCAGTCCTGCCGCCACTCCCAGGAACCAGTGCCCTTACCGGAACTCCAACCGTCCAAAGCGCGGCAAGACTCTTCCTCCTCGGCTGTGTGCACCACCGTATTTGCGGCAGATCTGCCCGCAAGTGCACTCATCCGTGCTCCTGGTCTGGAAACGCTGCGACCGGCAGCTGACGGCGGCAAGTGGTACTGGTGGACGAACATGCCGCCTATTTTATGTTTCGGACAAGATCACTGGCGCTCGCTTCTTCGTTGACACGGGAGCCCAGGCCAGTGTAATAAAAGCATCTTGGGCAGATCGCCACCGCAACGAGCCGACCTCCCCGCTCCAAGCCATATGCAACTCCCCCATCCTCACGTACGGCCAACGGTCTCTTACATCTCTTACACTTTAACTTGGATGCGCCGGTAGTTCCGCTGGATTTTCGTCCATTGCCGATGTCTCGCCAGCTGTTCTCGGCGTTGAGTTCCTCAGTTTCTTCAACCTCGCTGTCGATACGCAGGCCCATCACTACATTGATCTCAGCATGAAACTCTCTGTCAATGGCGTACTCCACCTCTTCGGCAAAAGTCTTAAAGCGCTCGTCCCTGCTTCGTCGTATGGGAAAATCCTTGCCGATTTTCCCAACGTCGCGAAGCCGCACACCAGAGAGTCACCGGTGAAATACTCGATCACTCACCACATCGCGTCCTCTGGACCACCTGATTGCTCGCCCTCGCCGCCTGTCTGGAAAACGCCTCGCTGTCGCTCGCTGCGAGTTTCAACACATGCTTGAGCTCGGCATTGTGCGCCCTTCCTCCAGCAACTGGGCATCACCACTCCACAATTTGCCAAAGAAATATCCGGGCGACTGGAGGTTTGTGGAGGTTACCACGCCCTCAATGCTCACACTTTACAGGACAGCTTTCCACTTCCTGACATACTGGACTTCTCATCAAATTTGGCTCGTTGCGCGATATTCACTAAGATTGATTGAGTGAAGGCTTACCATCAAATCCCTGTGGAGCCCGCTGATATTTTGAAGACGGCCATTACCCCCCCATTTGGCCTCTTTGATTATGTGAGGATGCCTTTTGGATTGCGCAACGCTGCACAGATTTTTCAGCGAACTGGTTAACGTGGTTACGCGAGGCCTCGACTTCGTTTTCGCCTAAATCGATGATTTCATCGTCGCAAGCTCCTCCGAGGATTCCGAAGATGAGCACGCCACTCATCTGCGCACCCTTTTACAACGCCTTGATGAATATGGCCTTGTTACCAATCCGTACAAGTGCCTTTTCGGCGTCGCTACAATTTTCTAGATCAGCTTGTCACTCCACAAGATATCCGGTATCTCGACAGCAAAGTAAAAGCCGCTTAAACTTATACACCCCCTACATCACTATACTGCTAACCTCCTTGCGGAGGTTGTTGCAGGTTTGGGGTATAAAATGAAAGCACAAAATGGCAAATGTTGACAGTCCACACTTGCTAACTTTTTACACAATTTTATATGTCAGTGTGGAACAAGAAATAGAAAAGAAGAAAAGGATATGATAAAATACAATACAATACAATATGATACAATACAAAATGGTACAATACAATCACCCTTAAGGCACATGTTTCACAGTATTTGTACAGAGATCGGGCTAGACATATATAGGGTTCTCAAGAAACAGTTGCCAGCCGTGAACTGAAACTTTATATTTATGAGCAATTAACCCCTTCATCGGCTAAATCATTCTATTCGCGCACCGCCAGGGGAAAAAAGAGAGAACATGAACATATCGCTGTGTGCGCGATACTCGACTAGATGCCGGAATGTCGTGTTTTTTCGTTTCTATGTGGCGAGAGTGAAATGTATATTTTGCGGTCAATTTTAAGGGCTCCAGTTAGAAGCAGGTAAATAAACTTCAGTCGTGTATTTTTTGCTCGGGTACTAATAGTGCTAAGACCAGCCTGTCTAAGACGTTCGGAGGGAGAGTCAAGTCAGCGATACCTATTGTCGACAAACCTTATGGCCTTGCGTTGGATGCTTTCAAGTTTGGTAATTCTTTGTGTGAGGGAAGCAGCATATTATGTTGTACTCTATGATTGATCGCACGAGGGATGTATATGCAAGCAGCTTAGTTTCGGCTGAGGCGAAGTGTAAAGAACGTCTTAGCGAGCACAGAGCAGAAAACGCTTTGGACGTCATATATGAAAATGTGCATTTTAAATCAGATGATATGATTATTTCTAAATACTTACATTGACTGACAATGTTTACATCATGGTCTGCAATATTGTAGGGAAAAACTAACGGTTTCTTCTTCCTTGAAATAGACATCACTACTGTTTTTTTTTCTAGATTAAGTGCCACCTGTCACTCTTCGCCCCAATTCGATTCCTTTTCTAGGACACTGTTTAGAATAACTTGATCTTGTGGAATAATAATTTGTTTATATATTATGCAATCGTCCGCAAACATCCGAAAAGTGCCGTCAGTGCCGTTATATATGTCATTTATAAAGATTAAGAAAAGAATCGGTGCTATACAGAATTCGGTATACGACTATTTTGAACACTAAATAGCGCATGAAACCAGGTGCAGCTGCTAAATCACGGCTGAATACAGAAAACTTGTTCATTCAACTTTCAAGGGAGTAGAAAAAAATTTTCCACTTAACGGAAAGCAAGCTTGAATTCTCAACTGAACCTGAAAAACTGCAAAAGCTTTTTGAATCCCAGTAACTTTACCTTATGGACGCCTGTACGATAGATATCTGTATCTGCATACGAGATGAAACCAAAAGCAATAATGACTTTTTTTCCCGGTTTCGATAAGTGCTTAACTTTGCCCGGACTGTCGGGAAAGCCCTCTTCTGAAAAGGGAAGTTCCCTCTTAACATAACGACCCAGTCGCATTTTGAGGATGCTTCAGTACAGAGCTCTAACGGTCAAGCTTAGCAGTGAAACAAACACCGCGGAGGAAACTACGGTGACTCCTAAAATTCTAGGTGTATTCTGTACTGTTCAAGAATTCAAAAATTTCTAATATGAATTTTTCAAATACTAATACAAATTAAATATCAGAAATATTTGATTATTATCCAAAATTTTCAGTATTCGCTCACCTCTACAAAAAAGGCAACAGGAACGGAGTGTCCGTTGCTTGTCCATTGCTCGACCGGACGAAGGTGCGCTTGCTTCCTTGTCCACGCACGCCGGCGGCTGGTGACGTCAGCAGTTCTACCGCCCAAAGGCGGTGTCAAGATGTCCAGCAGCGCTTAGGCGAAAACCTGAACCAGACTTATTGCATTTTATGATTCCTCAGAACAACGCGCGCCAGATGATCCTGACAAAACACCTACGGGACATTTTTGTTTTTCAGCTTTTCAACTGTCGTTTCCCAGCGCCAGCAAAGAAGCGTGGCGCCTCGCAGAGGAGATAGAAGTCCAGTTCAGTTCAGTCGTTCAGTCGTGTCCGACTCTTCGTGACCCTATGGACCATGTCACGCCATGCTTGCCGGTCTCTCACTATCTTCCTAACATCACATAACTTCATCTGCAGCGCCTCGAGGATGCCATCTAACCATCGCGTTCGCTGCCTACCCCTTCTCTGGCGACCCTCAACCTTTCCCAACATCAAATCTTTCTCCAGCGACTCCTCTCTTCTCATCAGATGACCAAAGTAGCTGAGCTTTAACTTTAGAATTGACACTCCAATGAGCAGTCAGGGTTTATGGTCGACAATATGGACTGATTTGATCTTCTGGCAGTCCAAGGAACTCTCAAGAGTCTTATGCTCAGTTTAAGCCCAAACTTCTCACTCTCTTCTTGTACGCGCATCAGAAGCCTCTTGAGTTCCGCTTCACTTTCTGCCATTAAAGTGGTATCATCCGCATATCTAAGGTTGTTGAAACGTTTTCCAGCAATCTTCACTCCAGCTGAAGACTCGTCCAGACCAGCCTTCCTCATGATGCACTCTGTATATAGGTTAAATAGGCAGGGCGACAGTATGCAGCCTTGCCTCACTCCTTTCTCAATCGGAAACCAATCAGTAAGACCATGCCCAGTTCTGACTGTGGCCTCTTGCCCTTCATACAGGTTCCTGAGGAGACAGATGACGTGAATTGGAACTCCCATCTCTTGGAGAGCTTGCCACAATCTGCTGTGATCTACGCAGTCAAACGCTTTCGCATAATCAGTAAAGCAGAAGTAGATGGGTTTCAGGAACTCTCTTGCTTTTTCCATGATCCAGCGAAGGTTGGCAACTTGGTCTCTAGTTCCTCTCCCCTTGCGAAGCCCAGCTTGCACGTCCGAAAGCTCCCGATCCACATACTGCTGCAGCCTACCTTGGAGGATTTTCAACATCACCTTGCTAGCATGCGAAATAAGCGCGATCGTGCGGTAGTTGGAACAATCTTTCGCACCGCCTTTCTTTTAAATGGGGATGTAAACTGACCTCCTCCAATCCTGTGGCCACTGCAGGGTTGTCCAAATCTTCTGACATAATGTATGCAGAATGTTAACAGAACTTACGTCGAAATATTGCGCAAGTACGCGTTGGTGCGCAAGGTGTTCGCTCTCTATTAATTCATCTACCTTTTATTTATCTAGAGCGTGATTTTTAGAAGATATCAGCTGGGTGGGTACACGATACAAAAGTGCATGAATGCTGAAATAACAAAAGGCGGATATTAAATGTGACGAAAACAACTGCGAAAGTACAAAGAAAACCCAGGAATGTAGCGCTCCAAAAACTTGTAAAAAAACTTCAGGTGGTTTACTAAACTTTTTGGCGACGTTTTTGTTACTGCATCTACTTAAATTATTTCAGTTTGTAATCGTTCTGAATAAATTTGTGTAATTATATCTCTTAATTCCCTACGTTTACTGTAAATCATGTCGTTTTCTTGTGCTATACCCAGAAAAGGACGATATAATATTTAGTGTGTCAATATTTTCCTGACCGTTGAATAATACAAAAATAAAATTAAAGAGCACTGCAGAATCTGCATTGGAGTAATGCGAAGGCACGGATGCTGCTGTTGGTTGCTTCTGGATACCTACTTCTAGTTGCTTAATTCACTTCTTGTTAACACATTTTAGTCTTTGCTACTTTCAAATTGCGCGCCAATCCCTTCCTATCCACTTTTTCAGCTCTAGTTCCGGCTGCGTGACGTCACATCCTCTACGTCACATTACTTCGCTTCTTGTTTATTCATTTTAGGCTTTGGTACTTTGAAATTGCGCACTAATACCTTCCTATGTCTAATTTTGGCTCCATACTTCCGGTTGCGTCACGTCACATCCTTGACTTCACGTTATTTCACTTCCTGTTTACCCATTTTAGTCTTCGGTACTTTCAAATTGCGCGCCAAAGTTTTCCTATGCACTTTTTCGGCTCTACTTCCAGTTTTATGACGTCACATTAGCTGTGTTCGATTGAGCCATGGTTCTCTGCACCGCCAGAACCGGTTCACGGTTCGCTGCACCAAAGCGCTCGATTCGCAGCGTTCCCTGCACCATCGCCCACGATTGATTTTGGTGCAGTCGTGGTGCTGCTTCGGTGCAAAGAATCGCGGCACCCTCCGAGGAGGAGGTGCAGAAAAGTGGTGCACGTGTTGTCGGCGCTATCAGATGAGATGCTTGTAAACATCCATGGTCTACTATATCGACATTTTTTCCCTTCGTCGATCCGGTGTCATTTTCCGTGAAAATGGCGAGTTCCTCTAAGGTCTCTTGTGACAAACTGAATGTCTTCTTAAGTTCAAAGCTGAAATATATTAGCAGCGCTTCGCTTGTACGGGAGCTCGGTTACTGTCCGTCCAAACCAGTCGATCGGTCTCGGCCTGATCCATGATATGTAATAACTCTGTTGCCGCGAAGGAAAGCACGGCGTCGGGTTCGTCGTCCTCACTGTCAGATGATTCCAGAAATGTCATAAAAATGCCTTCGACGATGTTGTCGACCATGACCTCGCGAGGCACGACAGCAGCCGCCCCGCGAGAACTAACAGCTCGCAGCCAACTGGAACAAGCGAGCAGACTACAAGGCTCGGTTGAAAATGTCGCGCCAGTAATATGTGGCGCTGCTGACGCGCTGCACCTGAACCAAAGAACTAGCACTGCACCTCGCCGGTACCTGACTGGCACCAGCGGAACGTTTTCAGAACTGGTGCAGATAATAAGTTTTGAATCGAACACACCTATTAATTGACTTCTTGTTTCCCCTTTTTTTTGGTCTTCGGTACATCCAAATCGTGCGCCAATTCTTTCCTAGGCCCTTTTTCGGCTCTACTTCCGGTTACGCGACGTCACATCTTTGACGTCACTCTGATTGACTGCTTTAACTAACTGTTTATTATTTGATGCATTCAAATGTGGTGCCAAGCCAGTCACTAATGAGACCATTTTCGCCTTTACTTTTTTATTTTTTCCTCTAATTAATTGCCTAATTAACCTATTGGCCTAATAATTTTCAGCACACAACATTCCATCACCCTCTATCGGTTGACACTACTCATTAGCCTCTACGACTTCTCAATTACTCACAACTGCGGCGGACACGAGTTAGCATGTTTTGGCTCTAATTATTTACGTAATTACCACTGGCCTAATTATTATTTCGGACACCACAATACGTCACCCTCTATCGATTGACACCACTCATTAACCTCTACCACTTCTCAATTACTTACAACTGCTGCGGACAACTTTTACATTTTTGGCCTGTAAATAATTGTCTAATTAACTTATTGACCTAATTATTTTCTTCTCAAGCAACATTAAGTCAGCTTCTATCGATTGACGCCGCTCATTAACCTCTACCACTTCTCAATCACCCGCAACTGTGCGGACACTATTTTGCGGACGCGGTCTGCGGACAGAAATTTGTGAACATAGCGAAGTAACGCTTTCGCGTTAATAATTTTAAACTACAAATGCGGTATATATATGACAGACTGGATGAACATCACCTTGACTGAGATCAGTGTTAGATGCAAGGCTCTATGAGTTGTAGATAAACCACAATGTTTGCTCTTGAGCTCGGTCTTAGCACTGTTAGATTTACTGAATTGATCACACATTATGACGGCGTATTCTAACATGGGGCGAATAATAATGTCGTGTTAAAGTGAAAGAACACTAGCGGGAGGGGATGCTCTCTGAGCTTAAGGTCATATTGGAGAAAAATGGCTGCCGTATGGCATTACCTGCGACATTGTCAAATTTCTATGCCCAGGAGAAGTTGTAGCAGAAAAGAGTGCCAAGCTATTTGTAGGTTTACTCTAAAAATTGCTTTAATTTTTAAAGGCAAAATTCAACAGGAGATATTTCTTTTTCTGCGTTATACACATAAACACTGTTTTATTACAATTAGCAAACAGTTTCCATTGCTCACATCATGTTACTATCTTAGTGAAAATGTTGACTTGATCCAGTAGCACTAATCTTTTATGCAACACTTAATCATCGGCGTACAATGTAGTAGAAACTCAGATTTTTGTTAAAATATTATTAATAGAAATCAAGAGAAGAAAAAACAGAAGAAGCACCTGGGTAATTCCGGAATCAACGGCGACTTTCGGTGAAGAATAATTATTTACTACCACACACTGACAGCAGTTATTAGCACGCATTCCATGCGAATAATATGCCATTTTGCAGCGTTTTACTTTAATTGTAAAGGCATTTTCTATGAGAAACGTTATCAAAGGCTTTATTAAAACGCATAAATGTAGCGGCTCTATGATTTTATTCATTGATCGCCTGCGTAAAATCGAATAGCGTGTACTAGCTGAGAGGCGGTGGAAAATCGACTACAGCCGTATTGTATTAAATAAATACTCGTATTGTTCAAAAAACTTTGTTGTACATATTTTATTATTTCACTCTAATATGTAGCTTGATAAAGGGGTAAAAGATACCGGACGGTAAATTAGAGTATCGTTACATCTCTAGTTTTATGAATTAGTTCAATTCTGGCCGTTCTAAATTCATTTAGTATTGAGCCTTCGTTTAATGGCTTGCTAAGCAAAATGCAAAATTACTAGAAACACAACTTTCCAAACGTTCATAAAAGGATTGGGATTGCCGTCTGGTCAAGGAAATTTTTTACGTCAAACTTAGGCAATAAATTGAGAGCACCCGACTCAGAAATCACGATATCTTTAATTGAGGCCACATTCTTGGAACACCAAGAAAATAGCCGTCATCAAGCGTAAATACGGTTTCCAAACGTCGTTTAAGGCCATGCCCACCAAGTCATCATTACGCTCTCATATGTGTTTATTTAATCCTGATATGTGATCATGAGGCTCGAGATATGACCTTCCAGAATTTTTGACAAAATGATTTAATGAATGAGGGCAGCGAACTAAAAACATCTTTTGACTTCGTTTCCTTTTTTCATCAATGATTGTTTCAGAAAAGCTTCCTGCTCTTAACCTTTTGTTTATTCTTCTCAGTTTTCATGTGAGCATAATGTCTCTCGTGTGATTCTCGGATTACATATTGAAAACTTTAGCGTTCGATTTAATAAAAAAGATAACTTATAAAAACGTAGTCTTAAGTCATACACAACGCCATTAAAATTTCTAAATTGGGCATTGTAAACGTGAACCGTATCAACACGTTATACATTAGTGAACGAGAAAATCATTAGGAAAAAGCTAACAATATCTCGGCGATCAAATTTCACATTCATCAATGTGACTACAACAGCTTTTTGATAAGAGATACCGGTCATTACATAATATTTGACGTTTTCTTTGATAGCCCTTCTAAAACAATAAATCCCTAATTGAACCTTAGCTAGTATAATATTAAATATGTGTGAAAAAAAATATCAAGCATAGTTTGTTAAATGGTGGAGTTCAAGTACGAAAACCCAGCTCATTTTTTGTCTGGTGAAATAAAATCGACAGTCGATATTAGCTTGTAATTCGGTTTTATATGGCACGCTATATGTCACTTTCGATTGAGTAGCGGTTCTAAGGCGGAGTTAAAAGAACGGCTACTAAAATGTACCCAACGGTATTTTTCTGCAAATACATTAAAGCTTGTTCCGTGTAGCGGCTCTAGCTGTTACTTCCTCGTGGCGAGGAGAAACGTGAGTCGTGAGACTAATTTCAGGCCTCAATGGCTCGGAGGAAGGTGACTTTCATGTGAGTTCATTTGACCAAAGTCGCAAGTCTGATTGAGGTCGCAGTAATATTTTGAGTGCATAGGATGAGTAGGTGTAAGCAACCGGTTAATAATTGCCAATAACACTCAAGAGGCTATACACAAAATGAAACTTATGAAAATTACAAATACCCTGATTTCACAGTGCAGGCAGATGCAATGAAAGGAGAGTGGAAGGTTGATATCTACTGCAATACTGGTTAGAAATCAAATGAATGGATTTCTTCGCTATAGATGCAATATATTCGTTCTGCGGTTTTGTGTAATGCAAGCATGACTAAATATACTGAAGTATTAATGCCGGAAGCTTCTGCACCATACGTTGAGTGTCACTTGAATACCAACTACCAACTACTGTCTGCCGTATCATTTAGCCATGTCTGCCATTGAACTATTACACCACTCTTTATTTCATTCTCGTTCCGACTTAAAATAGATGGTATTATTGGAAAAAGAACAGCCAAATTTAACTCCAGCCTTCAAAGTACTCCAGATGCCACGAAGAATATTTTCTGCATATAGCGGTCAAAATTCGAAAACAGCTGAGGCTTGAGCCACAAGGCCAGCTAGAAGCACACGATATAGAGCTAATTTAGCGCTAAACAGGCATGTACAATCTTTTTTGTTTTTGCTTTTGTCTTCTCAAAGCACCAAAAATATATGAAAAAAGATAGCTCGAACCAGCAAAGCTTTACCATTCTTAAAATTAATACGAGAATGAAAAAATAAACACCAGCACATCATACCTACCTATGCAACGTTTCTTTTACATGCGCTATATTTCTTGGCAAGGTATACGTGGCTTGCAAGCTATGCTGTATTAATGGGTTTGAATACACCGTTTGCCTCATATTTAGCAAGCGCTGTCACTATGATGGGTGAAAGCTGGTGCAAAATTATTGTGCTGATATTAGCGGAGAAGCTGGACTACGGGATTTACGGCAAAGTGCCCGAAATGCAGTAAAACAAAGACTTCATTAAACCCACGATTCTAAATCATCGCGATAATTCGAATACCACACCCATTCTAGCTTACCATTTCCTATTCGAACCATAAAAAGCCGTCTCAAACAATGAACACGCCAGAAAACGTCAACGCACTCAATGTAATTGCTTATATTTGTCTCAAAACTGACCGCGCAGATAAAAGCAATAAAAGTCAAACTATAAGGAAAACAAAGTAACTAAGTGCTACATGTACTAACTGCTAAAAAGTACCTTTCTCTCTACGCTCTGTTGGATTTCTGCCCTTATTCCCTTAAAACGTTGACAAGAAAAAGTATACAATTGCCGAAACCTTTCTAAAAGGAACTTTCAATGTTGAAATTCATTTTTCCAAACCTTTTCTTCCTCACTGAACTTAAACTGTTTAGAGACAAAGAAGAACATGACCCTAGATTTGAAAACTGCAATCTCTTGACATTTATATATTGTTACATTTCAATGCTGAGTTTGGCATATTTCCGTTCCTAAGTCACCGTAACTAAATGAGTTGGATTTGCAGAAACAAAACATTTGTACCCCTGAAATCCCGGGGCTAGAAATAGTTTTTATTGCTTTAGAATCTCTGAATATTGTTCAACAAAATTATACATTCGAATTGCTTTTAACTCACGCGAAAGCATATTTTGTCTCATAAAAATCGCTGAGTGGTAAATGTTGCACCAAATGCCCAATATGGGTCTGTTGGGTAATAGCTCCATATCAAAAAGTTAAAATTATAAAAGATAAGTAACGATTTATTCCTTACAATTTAATAAATCTGACTTACAAAGTTTCATAGGTCTAGAAGGCGTTTAAGTAGTCGTGACCCCTATAAACGTTTCGAATTCGACCTTTAGGGCTCTGCGCACCAGCAGTTGATTACCTTAGAAAATTAGTATTAAATCATCATCATCATCAGCCTGATTATACCCACTGCAGGGCGAAGATCTCTCCCATATTTTTCTACTTAACCCGGTTCTGTGCTAGCTGCATCCACTTGACCCCTGCGAACTTCTTAATCTCATCCGCCCACCTAACTTTCTGCCGCCCCCTGCTACGCTTTCCTTCCCTTGGAATCCAGTTTGTTACCCTCAGCGACCATCGGTTATCCTCTCTTCGCACTACATATCCTGCCCATGCCCATTTCTTCATCTTAATTTCCACTAGAATGTCGGTAACTTGAGTTATTTCTCTGACCCACTCTGCACGCTTTCTATCCCTTAATGTTACCCCTAACATTTTTCGCTCCATAGCCCTCTGGTTTGTCCTCAACTTAGGTAGAACTCTCTTGGTTAGCCTCCACGTTTCAGCCCCATAGGTGACTACAGGTGAGATGCAACTTTTGTATACTTTCCTCTTGAGCGATACCGGTAAGCTGCTAGTCATAATCTGCGAGTGCTTGCCAAATGCGCTCCATCCCAATCTTATTCTTCTTGTTATTTCCTTTTCATGGTCCGGATCAGCGGTAATAAATAAGGACAAACAAAAACGGTTTAATAATCTGGAATAAGCTGAAAAATGATCAGGAATAGGTCGCGAACAATCCGAGATCATTTGCAAGAAGTTAACTACTGATAAATATATTATAAGATGACACCGCTCCCTAGGAAAGGACGAGCATAGTCAGCGGGAATGAAAGCGAGAAAATTATGATAATTTAAAAAACTATCCAAATAGAAGGCTTAAATTTGTCTTTCACACGCAAAAATATTCTATAAGCGAAGAACGCCAAATTCTTGCAGAACGAATATTCTTGCAGAAAATTTATGTTCCATCAATGATGTCGCCCAAGTCGACAGGTCACAACGCCATCTCGCCCCTTTGATGACGGTTATGTGGTGATGACGATTGTCGCGCCATCTTCTGCGTAGCATAATACGCGCTTCGGCGCTGAGTATATCCGATTTTGGAAGCTAAATGGCGGCGTGCAGTCTAATTGGTATCCGAACTACTAATTTGCGCATGTCGTACGACTAATTTGTCGCATGCTTTGCTGACGGTGCGAATGGAACGATACAATGCCATCGCTGCTGCGCATCTATTTGGGCCTCCTCTCCTTGTAGTCGGTTCCAGCAGTGCTTCAAGCGTGTCGCCGCAATTATAGATCTCGCCAGACAACCAGGCTCTGTGTGATGTTATGGAAGATTGTCGACTTACTTGAGAACTGCCAGTGAATACAGATATAAGCTTACCATTCTATGAAGGGAGAAAAGAATCGGTTAATACTGTAGGGAGCCTTTTTCGAACACTGCATATATGTGACCGCATTTTGAAATGACATATCCAGAACTGCAGTTTCGCTGTAAGATAAATTTTTATGCAACGGTAGCGCGCACTAGGATTTTTACATCATAGGACGATCCGTATCACAGATGCAAAAAGATTTTTTGTGGCCGCCTTGGAGCTAATAGCAAAAGCTAACAAGGCAGCTTTAACAAAAATGCTTACGTCATGGGATGAGATGCCCCTTTTTTTCTTTTAGTTGTTTGTAAAAAGGATATTACTTTTTCTCCGCACTACCGCCAGACACATATTTTATGCCCTGGTGGAATAAAGTTCTTTATCGGTTTAATAACAATGAGGGTGGATAACTGGTAGTGATTTCCTTTAAACATTCATTGGTCTAACCTTCAAAAGGCGCTACTAACCCGTTGTTAATCAGCTCAACCAGCTGATTGCATAACTCTGCTCTGTACGCTTACCAGTGGTAGATTGGTAAAACAGGCACTGTGCACATTTTTCTGTGAAATGCAATGTTTCGCTCTCTTGGCGGATGTTTCTTGTGACTCAGTGTATAACCTATTTTCAAACATCCAGCGCCGAATAAACACTGCAAGGCTCAGGATGAGGAGGATACATATTAGCAAAAGGCTTAATATTTTCTAGAGGTCTGCAGTTCATGGGGATGGTATAGCCATGCTTAATCGAGATAAGGATTTGTATGCGATTTCAAAACAGAACACTCAAAAGCAAAAACTACTTACGCATGTCAGGGGAAATCAAGCTCTGTACAATTATATTTTCACTTCATGGGCAGGAAGAAAACAGATATCTAAACAGGAAATTACAGTACAACAAACGAAACATACTTAAAATGTGTTTTCCTGTCCATTTCTAGAATCATTTGGTTTTGAAACAAATGGTCGCAGTAGGCTGATCATAAATGCGGGTTACATTGCTAGGAGTAGGGAAGGCAGTCATATTTTATGAATGTCGGTAAGATGCACCGTACATTGGGGTGACCATTTTTAATGCAGGTTTGGTAATTATTTCAGGTTTGTGTTCCTTGCTGTGTCAGCTGTGTGACATAATTTCACAGCTGCGAATTCCTTGAGAGCACCATAGTTTTTACTTCACTGATGTCTGATAGTATAATGCAAGAACTGAACTCAAGGGATTACGCACTGAGGCGAATTCAGTTTCGTAAATATTCGCCTAGTCCACTCAAGTACCGTATTAAAGACTGGGATATTAGGATGATTTAGGTATGTGAAGGCTTCCTTCTCGCGGTCATGTGCCAAGATGAGCGAGCATGGACGTAATTTGTACTGTAGAGCAAAATGTCGGTAGCTATGCAATAGCTCCTAATGCGCGGCATAAAATGAGTCGCTGAAGTAAATCGCTACAACTCGCTTTTCATTTAGAAACACGTTTGCCGCGACAGAGTTAATGAACCCGTTCACCAGGAGACATGGCTATGGTGTTGCAGTCGTTGGCGTTAGCGCAGTGAGCGAAAAATCTCATGCATGGCTCTGGCAGCTAGTGGATGACAGGTGTCATGGTTACGTACTGATTGGTCAGTGGATTGTGTGACGCCACAAGGTCGCATTATATGATGCAGCTGACAGGCGCTTCCAACTCGTTCTTCGCTGTTGAGATGTGATGACAATGAAATCCTTTTTGCCAAGAGCCTTGGATCTCGAGTTGGGCGCGCTGCTCCCAGGCTACGCAAGAACATTGATGTGGCTCGGTTAAAGTGGGGCTTTACAGCTATATCAGGTGGTATTTGCTATATTATGTTAAACGCTTTGTCCATTGACTTGACGTATGACCTAATGGAGACACAAATGAAAATATTGTTAGATAATCAAGTAACAGTTTGGACACGCAAAAGAAGACCCGCGAGGTTAGTCTGAAAACGAGAGCCCTCAACCAGTCATGCCCTACATGGCAGAGCATGAGAGTTCCCCAGATGATTTACAGACTTTTCTTGCATATTTTGAAGAGTTTTATACTTGACGCGTAAAACGTACCAAGCCTTGCTGTCGGTGCTCGTGCTGAAATGTGATTGACTGCTTCCAAAACATAAATTTGATTTAATTAGCTCCATTTTAAAGAAGGGGGGGGGGGGGGGTTATTGTATTTGAGTTATATAGATCCCATTGATAAGTTTTAAAAACGTAGCTATAGGCTGGGAATGTCATGAATGCAAAGTCAATTATTTCGAGACAAAATGGGCACAATTTTATTTGCTACCTGTAAATATTTTATAAAACAACAAAGCTGGCATAGAACACTAACATCTCAATGAGACATTATAAACCTAAATGAGCAAATAACTTTATCGTAAAGCTCATACTTTTGATCATAAGTTAGGGCTTGCACTAGAAAGTGCGTCGCACCAAATTCATAAAAAAAGAGCTGAAGAACATTTAGCCATCTAAAACCCGGATGCTGATACTGCCATAATTCCGAGTTAGTGCTTGAGACTTCATTTTTATGACAAGTGTGTTGAACCCCAATTAGTTATAGCCCAAAAAACATGCCTAGAAGAAGTCTCCAACTCATAAAAGTAAGAAACAACAGGGTGCGCAGAAGCGTCAATACTAAATAATTGGGGGATGAAGATTGGGGGGGGAGGGCAGTCATGACGAGACAGTGTTTATGGCATCCGTCTGCAGCTTCTCTTCGGAATTCTTGTTCGTGCAGACGCACTTGGGAACTGGCTTAACAGTATTCATTTTATCTATGTATGTTTTAATTCACATTACTTCACCTATATACTGTTTACCTTATACCGGTAGACTACTTTAATATCTGATTGATCATGTGACTAATAATTTAAGACCGGATTTCACCAATTTTTACGAACGTGCCTGTGTGGTCTTGGAATAGTGCCTCGGACCAATGTCGAAATGGTAATAAAATTTGTGAGACGTCCCATCATATATACGCCAACGGCTGTCTGGGCCAAATACAACATTACAAGTTAATACAAAGAATCCAAACTTTTTAGTATTTTCGTGATGTCTAATAGGCACCCAGGCGCTACCCTTCTGCCACGGTCACTATTCACAGCTTCATGGGCATTACTAATTCGAAATTTGGATGCAGCGGCACGGTAAATCGATATTTTCAGTACAAATAGGCAGCTTCAACCCAAGGCATCAGTCTTTTTAAGAAACGTGTTTCTCGAGGAAAAAACGCAACGGTGTGCTTATTGTCACGCATGTAGAGAGACATATCTCTTTATGCATGAGCTGAAACACACCGAGCCGGAACGCCTTTTAATCTCTCCGATCTTTTCTCGCATTAGCATAGTGCTCAAAAACATCGGAGCTCCAGACTAAGCGCTGCAGTTTCACTATGAATATGTCGCTCATGGCGCCCAAATGTGACAGCTTCAGGTTGAATTCTATTAAAAATGCTTTTGACGTCGCTTTCAGGTATATGATGGCATCAGCCACTGAACGAAACGGCCCTGCGGCCACAAGCCGGTACAAAGAATAAATAATGTAATAACTTTAATTTCCGTTCCATACGCTACAAAACAATCTGCTGTGACCCAGATTTGCGTGAAAACACGAATGCGAATAAATATCTTCGTGCCCGCGTGCTTTTATAGTGTCCCAAAACCTGCTACAACGGTGCACCTTCCTGATCATAGCGTGCATTAGGCTTACGCTTTTGTGATTTGTTCTCGCTGTTGCCAAGGGATATGCCCAAAAAACATGTCAAGGATGCAAGATCGCAGCATCTGTGTAGTAAAACGGCATTTCAGCGGCTGGGTCGTTTGGTAGCGTACTCTAAATAGGTGAACATCCCACAGGATGGCACGATTCAGTCACAAGCTGTTCTATGTGCTTCAGATGCTTGGCTAACTAGGAGTCGATCAAGTTATTTCGACCTCAAGAATCCGCTTAACTGCGAAAAATATATGAGACTGAACAAAGCTTGCGTGTCCAATTTGTACACCGCTGACTTCGTACACTGAAGACGTCCTGCCGTATCTTTTACATAGCGCCAGAAGTAAGACTTAACACTGACGTGTAGACACAACTGGTAATTAGCTGCGCGCACAAATCTTCTTTGTGCATTTGCGTTAAAGAGGGTCGCATCCTTCTTTTCTTTCACTGCGTTTCTTGAAAACACCACGAATGCGTTAAGCACGTATCCTCAAGACATTGTTGAACTAATTAGATCAATTACGACAAAGTAACCGAATACAACTCACCTCTTCATTTCGAGAGGGCTACCGTCAAGGGCTTTTGAAGTTGGAGTCCTGATTGTTTTCCTTCCATCAGTGAAGATTACAAAATGAAAAGACTGTGGATTGTGTATATCATGTACCAATCAACAATTATTTTCTTCACGGTACCGAATCTTCTCACTAATATCTACGTTCTCTCTGACGAGCATAGAAAGCCCGTCCTGAGCACAGTTGAGTCTCATGTTTCACGTCACCACCACGTTGCATTCGCCACATGCAATGGACGTTGGAGCTCGCGTGATACATTTTGGCTGCAGCATCTTCATTGGCCTGTGACAGTATGGTCCCTGCCCATTGAAGACACGTTAAGACAAACACATATTACGGCATCAAGACGAAATTGCTGACATTGAATCTGCGCCGGAACACATCTTTATGCCCTATATCAGCACTTGCTGCGCCGGTGTTTTGGTACTTAGCAGAATGGATAGTAATCGACGACAATGGTCATGTAAGAACATTAAATGAGCATATATGCAAGTTTCACCCAAAATATTGCCCTTGTGCAATCAGTGAAAAGCCCAACCACGCAGGCATAATGAACAAGAGAGCACAATATCCTCGCGAAAGGCTCGTGGAGGGCAGCTGCCTGGTTTCGCAAAATGAATTCAGGAAGCGGCACCATGGCAAATTCTTCAACAGTGTTGTCAATGTCGCATGCTTTTCGATTAAAAAAGGCAAAAGTGACCCGGAACAACTTTGCGGGGGATACATAGAAGTTATCTCGAAAGCACTTTCTGTGTACAACGTGACAGCAAAGCGAACATTATTCGTAGATTATTCCACAGCCCTTAATGAGCTAGCCGCTGGCAACATTGACATATTCGGATATCTTTTCCAGTCAGCAGGGCAGTAACGTCATACGTCTCCACGCCGACGACCATTTTGCTTGCTCATCCCAAAAAACAGCGCGAACAAACAGGGACGACAGGAAGAAACCACAGGAACAAGCGCTGACTCTCAACTAAAGTTTAATCGCAGAAAACACATTTATATAAGGTACAGAAACAATAAAACACCAAAACCAGACCGCACGTGTTATTATGTGCTACGTCGCGCAGTTTTTTTGGATGATGTATCACCAACTCGCCCGTATAACAATTCTGTTGAATTTTGCTTGCGAAGGACACATTTTATGTTAAACGAGGCCAACTTGAACTGGTGAATTTCTCCAGCATCCTCGTCGAATCTAAGGCCGGTGTTTGTCTCCTCTTAAGTTCGTTGGTTGCCTGTGCCATTGTGCTTTGCGCCGCAGATTTCATGAAATCAAATTCTACAGTAATGAAAAGCGTCTTTCATTGGTTGATGTTCCTTGCGGCCTCCTTCTTCGCTAATTCTGCACCGATATCTCGCCGTCAGCGATCTGCTGTAGCAATCAGCGTTGTATGTGGTGTTTGGATTGTAGCGTTTATCCCTCTATCGAGCTACTATCGAAGCGAGCTGGTGGCAAGTCTTCGATCTTGGCTAGAAGTCACGGACACAATCGCTGAGCTGGAAACAGCGCTGGATAAACAGCGCTTTGTTCCTTGCTTTGTGAGAGGCACAGCAGTGTTAAGTGTGATTGCTAACGGCAAAGGCACAGCTCCCTTTACACAAAACTATTTGAAAGCACGCATTCCTGCTTGTCTATGGCCTAGCAAGGACAATGTACCTGCATCGCCGCAAGGCGTGCAACCTGCGTCACAAGGAAGTTCGGGCAAGATCTCGTAAAATCAAGAGAGGCTTTCCACGAGATGT
>JAJIZL010028152.1:105605-115906 GCA_023969395.1 Amblyomma maculatum | reverse complement strand
CACAATTGTTGTAAGTGTGTATAAAACGAGCATTGTAAGAGAGGAGTAGTATAACGGTTGAGTGTCTGCTATGTATATTCCCGAGGATGTGCTACATATGCCTTCAGCGGATGAGGTGTGTAGGATATTGACGTATTTTAAAGGTGTATTGTATTTCTTGATACCATGAGTGAACAATAGATCTATGGTTTTACGCCAAATTATTTTTTCTCTCTCTCTCTAACGATATATATAGAGGAAACTATGAAAAACACGTTGAATATATAAATCAATTTTTGCACGACGGTGTATGTATAGCTGGTTCGGACGGAAAGGCAGTGCCGTTGCCATCGTAGGAGCCCAGGATTGAAGAAAACGGGTAAGAATTAAATAGTTCGAAGGATGCAAGCGGCCTCTCTCGCATGAAAAATGCGTAAGCATGAAAAATTGTAATTTGGAACAAGTGCTCGTGAGTGGCGTGATCAGAGCCTGTAATGAAACATGTCATCAAGCGTGTTCACACAAACTGTTAGTCATTGCAACTGCATGTGCAATTAATATACCAGTTGATTGGGCACATGAATAAATATTAGAAGTAATTTACCCTGTTTGACATAAATAAGCCAATGAAACGTTTAAATAATTTCCTAATTAATTAGTCGATTGAATTAGGCTGTGGACGGGAGCTCTGGACAGAGCGCGTCCGGAGGAACTTATCAAGCGTGTTGGCGCGAATAACCAGGTAATTTTACCAAACTTGGGATGCAGTTTAATTTGAATATGACCAATTTGATGGGGACGTTCAGACATGGATGGGCTATCGCAAGAATGTAGAACCTAAATTTTCAAAATTTTACCACGTGCGATATTACCACAATCGATATCTGAGGTAATTCCAGTATGGTCAATGCTGCGGTGACTTCGAAACGTACGTGGACCGCCCCCAAAATTTGGCCTCGCTGGAACCCCTATATTTGATTTCATCCATATTCGACCAAGATCAGCCTTTACCTAACATGAACAAAATCATTCCAGTGGTGACTACCAAATTTACGCAGGCCACTCCCAAAAGTAGACCGGTGAACCACCAACATTTGACCTCATGCTAACTTCACGAAAATTCGCGTCTAACCTGATTTAGGTATGCCCAAGTCAATTCTGCTTTCCAATTAAGATGACATTCTCCGAAATTTGGTCTCTTGACCACAAAAGCTCAGTTCGTCCAAATTTAAACAATACAGACGCCAACTGAGCAATGGTACTAAAAACGAACGCAGAATGCATAACGCAACAAGGCACGGAACTCGCAATGCGTTCACATTTTTGCACGTAATCACACTAGGTGAACCATTAAAATCTTAAGAGGATTTCGGTGGACAAACGTAGATGGACAATATCCAAATTATTCTGGGCACCGATAATGACCAAAATCTGACGAAGTGAGATTATAGGTATCTGGTGGGCCACATTTCAAGGTAGTCAATGCAATCTTCGAAGTCCCCACTTAGTTTGCCTTAACCAAGTTAGAATCGACGCTAATTGGCTCATATTATTGACGAGCCAAGTTTCTGGGTTCTGCATGGTGAACTAACTTTGGGAGTAACCCAACAAAATTTGAATGTCTGTACCGTACAAGTGACACTACTCAATAATATGAGAGCTCAATATAGATCAACTTCAGAGGTGCGCTAATTTGGTATGGCTGGCCCATAATAATTTTGAGATCCCCAATGAAGGAGCTACATTCAAATGAAATTAAACATGACTTTCGGTCAAATCGAATTTAAGGTGTCCAGGGGTCAATTTTGAGGGTTTGGTAGAAGGGCCTAACTTATTTCTAGGACGAGGAAGATTGAAGTAGTCCCTCAGGGCCCGAGTGCTAGCATTGACCACACTATAGACTGACTGAGAGGCCTGCCTTTTCGATGATAACGAAAGGCTGCGAGAGGCCGAGCAGCATCTCGCTTCCAACGTAGGCCAATGTCAGCTGTTACAAGGTGACACACTGGGCCAATGCGGCGCTGGCAGACACTTTCTTTACGCATTTTTTGCGGGAACTCTTTTCCGCCATGAGCCTATTATTCTTTGCGTATTAAAACGAAAAGGAACGTATGGGGTTGCAATGAAAGAAACATACAATATCATTGTTTCTAATGTTATCGCATTAAAATCCTAAGTATTCCCATGATCATTCTTTTGTTATCACGTTACATCTTGCGTAAGTTTTGAGTGGGTTGCAGGAAACAATGAAAGGGAATCAAAAGCTTTGACATTTTTTCACCCTTTTAGGCTGATTGCTCAAGGAACCTTGAGAGTATGTAAGATATTGATATTTATTGAGCTTCAATAGTAACGAGCACTTTTCCAAACGCTCACTAATTCTGTAAATAAATAATGTATGCGATGGCATTTCTCATCTTTGGACTTTCTTTGCTGCTCTCTTTTCAATATGATGACCGTGAGCAAGTGGCGTCCATAGCTGGGACTGTTTCCGTGAGCTCCTTTGTGAAATGGAATGTCATTCGTCAATTTTCAGCATCCCTGCAATGAATGAAGCCCCCATGTTAGATATTTTTATACAGGATATTTATTTCTCATTGTTTATTATTTTATTTCTCATTGCCACATGTTGCACATTTTTATAATCGTATTTATTTCTCATTCTTTTTGGGACGAGGTTTCTGAGAGGATATTTACTAGGAAGTCGGTTAGGAGAGACGGAATGCAACTTATTCCCATGGATATGTTGTGACAAGTGGTATATGTAGACTCGGTTAGCTTTAAGTAGATTGCGGTTCTGGTATACAGGTAACATTGATAAGCTTTCTGGTCTGTCGCGATAACCCTCAATAGCTCTGAGTTCCATTTGTTTTTGTTTTTTGCAAAATAAAAAGCTTCTGATAATTGCTGGAAGTGGTGGTGCCCCACACTAGTGCACATTAAGATAACGTTTAAAGAAATAGAGCGTAATGCACAAATATTTTTAGTGAATCCGGTAAAAGGTCATTTATCCTGCAGAGACAGACAGCCAAGAACTTTGCTATGATCTGTGGCAAGTTTAGAAATATGTGCATTCCAGGATAAGTATTAATTGAACAAGATACATAGAAACTTCTTAGTGGTTACCTGCTGTATTTGTTTGTTAGCATACCTTATATCACGTGTGTATTGAATTGGGGCATTAATAGGTCGAAAATATAATACCTGATTTTGGACAAGTTTAAGCTGAATTTTTTAGCCTGCATCCAAACATGCAACTTTACCAGGTAACCATTTACAATAGTTTATAATGTAGCAATGTGAGTTCGGGCTGTGAAAAATATATTTGTATCATCAGAATACATGATCAAATCTGCTGAATCAGGTATGTTACAGATATCATTTATGCAAACTAAAAACAAAATTGGGCCTAATATAGAACTCTGCGGCACACCTTGGGTAATACACAAGCAATTTGAAACAAAATTATAGAATTTTACATACTGAGGTCTTTTGCTCAACTAATGTCTAAGCAGGTTGAGGGGAATCCCACGTATTCGATATCCATTTAGTTCTGCACGCAGTCAAAAGCCCCAAGAACAGACCAAGGTTATATGCTCGGGACTCAATATTATTAATAACTTTCTCTTCAACAGCGTGTAAAACAAAGCTTGTTCGGTCGATCTGTTTTCTTTTTAAGCCATACTGGGACAAGTTAATAATATTATGAACGCTGAAAACCTTTCAAATCTGCTAGAAATGGCTGCTTTGAGCTGAATGGGATTATTGATGCTATTTAATAATGCAAGCAAGGAATTTCATTAGTTACAGGTTTTTAAAAAATATGATTTCCATATGTCACCGTATTTGTTCTTGATTAGGACGATCAGAAATAAAGGATTGTATTTGCAGGTCGTACGGACCATGCATCATACCTAGTTCTTTGAAACCTATTTTAGAGCGGTAACATTTCTTTACCTAAGTAGTTCCTCCCTTTCGAGCTGTCGGCGTAGGGCAAGATGCTGTGAGCGACGGCTTGTTTTTCTGACGGGAGCGCCTGCGGTGGCAGCCCTCCCGGTGAACTTAGCAGCGTGCAACTCCCTTTGTCATTGACTGCATGTCTAAACCCTGATAAGATGTGTAAAGGGTGCACGGTGCGTGCGATTGGTTACGCGTGTTGGGGATCATGCAGTTCATTCAGTCGGTGTTTGTGCAAATATTGATTGCTGCTGGGCTTGCATGTGGTAAAAAAGCCTTAAATAACGGTAGCATTTGTTCCGGTTTTTGTACTTGTAATTCAATCGAACTATCGTTCGCTTGCTTATCTCATTATTCTGCTCAGTCTTTTGCACTTTAGTGATCTGTGTGATATAAAAGCGGTAGGGGGCGCTGTCGCCGTTCCTTCGTAAAATAAGCGGTAAAGAATTCACATATTTCCTGCCGTTCGTCTTATCGAAAGCAGAATTCGCTTTGCGGGCCCCATTTACGGTATCTAAAGTGAGAGAATTGTGCTTCCCGAGCGCCTTCGATGGAATAACCATGACTCAGTGGCTGAGGGATGTGCTGCTCACTCCACTGCATTCCAGCATAAATTGCAGCTTCAACTTCCTCGCTACGTGGTGAGGATATAAATTGCCTCAATATTATTTACCAGCTAATTAATTGCTCTGGACTTTGATTCTGCACTGATGCAAAAAGCACGGCTTCAGAATGAAGTGATACGGCAATGCTTTTGGCGATACGGAGACACAGTTCAGGCCACGTGAACGGCTATCGCCTGAGAAACGCGCCGTGCGATATCAGCTGGTTGCTATCCCAACGACGGCGTTCATGCATGCTTTTTTTTTTTCTTTCGGCGAAGATTCGCTGCTACAACGACGCTGACGCTGCGATCAGCGGTCCGGTTCGGCGGAGCGTGGCTGGTACTTTATCTGGTCACTTGAATCCAGCGCCTTTGCCGTGCTCTGTCCCCACCTTTATGTCTTGCATCGTGTCCGCAAGACAGCTGCCACTAGCGGAACCCTGGTCTAGGGGCCCTGATCATGGTGCTCCTGCTAATTATTGCATTTAATAAAGGTTCCTCTGTCTCTCCCCTCTAACGCCCCGAAACCCCATGGCCTCCAGCCAGCAGTTCCGCAAAATTCAGTCGGCCTTATTCCCATTTCCGTGAAAAGAACCTCGCTTGTCGCCTTGCCGCAATTAGCCAGGACTATTCTACGAGGAAAACTTGTCCTGTATCAGTTTCAAGATCTTTTTTTTTTCATAAAAAAAAAGTGCTCTTGATTACCAAAATAGCAAACTGTAGATACCATCTAACAGTCAGCACAGATGTAATGTTGGATGCAACAGTACACGTAACTACGAAAAACGCAAAAGTAAAATAACGAGCAAAGTATTATAACGCCAATGCTGAATGAAAGAGGACCGGCAGGTTATTCTGCTAGCGATTATTGACGATTGCTCTGAAGATTACCATATTTAAGATGTATGTAGCGTGAAAACTGAGCAGGGCTTGCTAATTTTTTAAACGTCATATATACGCAGGTGAACCGAAGAATTTTGCGTCTCTGTAAGCCATAGTTTTTTACTTTTCCGTTTAACTTCAAGATTTTCCTGAGAGAAGCGCATTGTCTTACGCTGTCGATAGAGTCGTTGATGGCATTCAGGTAGCAAGAACAAGCTAGCGGTCCTAAAGCGTAGCTGGTGTCTTTGTTCTATGGTACGCAGCAGGTCAGCATTCCCAAATAAAGCTTATTTCTGAAACCTTTCCGACACGTCATGAATGCAACTCAGAGAACGCAATGTTCATTCGCACGCGCTCCTTTCTTCTGCTGGCCTTTTAGGCGAAATCCTTTAATGGTTTATGCAGTCGTGGACAACATGTGCCCCGCTTTTGCGGTGTATCTGATTGGCCGAGGCGGTATGACGTCATAGAGGTCTCGACCAATCACAGAGCACCACCACATGCACGAATGCGTGCCTTATATAACCCTATGGGAATCAATGATCGATTACAAATGTATAATTAATTATTAATTGTTGCTCATAATGGCTTATTAAGTAATTCAATATTTAACGAATTAATACCCAAATAACCACTCATATGCATGCTTAGTAACTAATTATTTGAATAATGACTAATTGATTAACTAATTGCTGATTAGTGCCAGTTGCGTAGCAGAATGCGGCACTCAGGCTTTCGCCTTTCAACTTTGGTCGCTTAAGTCCCTCGTATTATATTTTTTTGCGGTGTTCAACATCTTTTCGGCGTCATTAAACTACCCTGTGTGTGAAAACCAAGTTGTTTTGAAACAAGACTGATCTTTATGCCACACGTGTAAGTTTTTTGACCGCATTTAGCTTTGTAACTACAGTGCTTGACGGCCCAAAACTTTTGTTTACAGCTCGAGAAGGCGGACATTTGTTCCTGCTCACAAGCGAAACATTGACTTTTTTTTGGTCTTCAGGTATTGTTGGGGATACGTTACACTGGTGCTACTCTGATGACACATTATGAACAATTTATTCGGGTAAGTGCGTCTGCTGACGGCGCACATGTATCGCTCCCATGCGAAACTTTCTATACGTAGCTAAAAAAAAACAAAAAACTAAGAGGCATTGAAACTGACTTGGCTAGACGTAATTTAACAGCTACATCGCGATGTGTCGTAAACGCTTTCGTCGGGTCTGTAATGGCGGTAGATGCTCGATATAATGAAAGGGGGGAAGGCGACCACGTTTTTTATGATGATGTTCAGCAAAATGTTTAAACTAAAACTTTCCAGTGCGAAAATAGAAATGAGATTAAAGGGAGGGTTCAGACGCATCTTACTACACACGAGTTTCCAACTAGTGCTGTTGCCTCCCTGCAGTTCCTGAACGGAGCTATCGACACGTTTCCCTAACGCAATTCAACCCTCGCGTGCCTGAGCTCGCACGCTCCCGGAATGCATGGATGGTGTCACGCACCTCGTGTGTGTCTGCCTTTTCTCTCTTTCCGTTTACCAGCCTTGTTTCATCGTTGCGCCCATAGTGCTTGTCAGAGGGTAAGAATGCTGCTCCACCCCGTAGCCGCTGCTTCGCCATCATAACGAATCAGGTGGGTTGCCTAGGTTGCCACATAGCAACTCTTCTTATACAGCTGAACGGCATAAAGGCGGTAATAAGCAATCAGACGAGGCTGCCGGTTGCCATTCAGCCTTCTGCGCAACAAGGTTTACGGGACCGAATTCCCCCACGTTCTGTATGCGCCATCAGCGTCTCCATTTGACGAGTTGCTTGCATTAAAGGTTTCACCGCGTCGGTGATATCCATGAGCGGGCGAGTTCTATTATTATCAGGACGCCGAGAAAACCCTCATACTTATGAGGAGTTGCGTGCTTCGCTTGCATAATGCAAGCTCTCCCGTAGGATGCCGAACTATAGGCTGCTTGCAAAGACGCCCTCTGAGGAATGAGCAGTGAATAAATAGGCCAGTATCGGTGTGGATAGCAAGGGGGAAGGGGAAGTTCGTATAGAACTGAAGGGCATAAAGAGACGGGAGGGGTCAGGTGCAGCTGTTCATGACTTTTCTTGTTTTTTTTTTTGTTTAGTGCTTTTCCCTTTTTGAGTTCTTGTGCTACCCCATGCAGGCCTTTGTTCAGGCCAGCGTCATGCAAGTAGATTATTTTGTGAATATATTGTGACTTTGCTACATTCATTTTTCACAGTTCATTGTTTTCTCTTTATTGTTATTTTTAAACATTTTAAGTGTTTGTTCTTAAACTCGGTTAAGCCTTTGCTTGTCCGAGCACCTTCGCTTTCTTGTTTGTTCAGAGAACAAATAAATTGATTGCGTTCTCGTCCGCTACGTCTTGTTGGGTACCTGCCAGGGATCTTCCATTGTCGATAGCGCCGTCTCCTGTTGTTATAATGTCTGCCCATTTGATCAAAAGTTTTTCCTCTTTAGTCTGCATTGAAGGATTCCTGTATGACTTACACTGATCATTGTGTCTCGCCTCCCAAAAATAACGCGAAGTGTTGTACTCACGTGTTTCGTTTTCGGCACGTTATCTGCGTATGTAGCACACGAAAGGAGAACTATTGCGAATACGGGAGAAATTCAATGCTGTTTTGCTTTCCGTCCGAATCGTATTAATTCCTTTAAATGCGCAATAACTCCGAAATAATCGTAACTTGATTTACGCGTCACTCAAGGAAACCGGGCCTCATTTATGGCGGAAATGTACAATAGGAGCGATTGGTGATGCCCGTGTGCACAGTTATTGTTCAGAGAACCTTTCAAGCTTTCTAACCTTGTCAATCTGGCGCATTCTGGGAAATTATTTCTGGTGGAGACACAGCTTCAGTGCTTCACTTTGTATTTACATGCCAGTTTACATTTCTGGAGAGAAAATCCAACAGCCTTAGTGTCAGTTTTTATTCATATATGTGTACTTAAGTTTTCATTTTTTTGACTCATGTATAGAATGGTTTGCGATTTGTAAGCGGAGAGATGAGCGTAATCTTACATCTTCCCGTTGTCCCTGCTGGCGGCAACAGACTCTGGTTTGGAGTTCCCATTATATCCTGTGGGAATGCCGGTGATTGGGCTGAGTTCTGCAGGTGCCCATCCTGTGCGGCTTGTGGACGTTCAGAAAAGGCCTTATGTACACTCGTCGCTACATTTTGAGCGTGCTGCTGCCCACGTTGCCTTTATCATATACGGTGAAATATACTGTCCAGACAGAGTACATAGAATCCGGCTTGAAATGCGGGAAAGCTTTCATAATGTTTAAATTGACAACATCGCCCGATTCGGTGTGAAGGGTACACCAGCCATTCGCTAAGTGTTTGTTTCGGACCCCGAAGAGCTCGTGTCCTCTCTTGGGCTGTGTACATCAACGATGGTATCCAGGAAGTGACCCTGAGGCCTGGCACATGGGAACGGAATGGATAAGTAGTGTTAAGTGGTGACCATCGAGTCCTGTATCTTGGGAAAGACCAGCGTAATGGTTAGCAAACATGGCGAAAAACGCAGGACGTCACAGTACTGAGTTCAGGCAAGCACGCTTACTATTGTATGTACTATATGCTTGAAACTCTCAGAGTGAAATGACAGGCTATTAAGCCTGCTTAAGAAGCAGGGGTGAACACCGTGAGCTTGTTCTTGCTGAGTGCAGAACTACCCTTCAGTAAGAATCGAAGCACCATATGAATTGTGCGAAGTCCCTGTCTCTTGGCACATGTGCATGGTTCGATGTGTCGGAACCTGAATGAGACAGGGGCCCCGTGTCGTAGTTACTGTTAGGAACTCTTCTCTACTGCAGTAGGAAGCCCGGCAATTAACTAGTGCTTATGAGATTGGGCTTGGTGGCTGAGGGTCATTAATTATGGTAGGACTGGGTGTTCGCAATCTACGAAGTGTGTAAAAGAATAATGAATCTATAATGATCATTAGTAGAACCCACACTGTCCCACTTTCTCCATATTTTCCGCAACCCTTTTAAATTGTTTCTTAAAATAATTGTTTCGTATCCTTAATTTGCATCTTATTCCGAAGTTTTTCTGTCACTTATGCTTGGCACAAGTTCACGAATCTTCATACTAGGCTTATTTCAGGTCCCGCTATTATAAATGAGGTCTCCGCTATTGAGACGAACTCATCGGAAACGGCCACCGGGATGCCATTTTAAAAAGCTATAGAAGCGCAACTATAACTTTGATATATACGAACTAAAGAACCAATAGATGAAGACAGAATGTGACGGCTTCAGACCCTATCAATTCGTGATAAATTGTTTTGCATAGCCATCGTCGGAAAACAAAATACACAATGAATGAGAAATCGAAGAATACCATGCACAAGGGTCCTTGCTTGGAATTCGGCAGCTTCAAGTTGCTGCTGTGCAACGCAGTAGGCCTCCATGTCTCGTCGCTTTTTCGCATATGCTTTTCTTGTTTTCCCATAGTTCTAGAGCAGACATTTGCTCGTTTCTTTTCGCTTTTCGACGCTCAGGCCACTCGAGCTTCGAAGCTGTTGGTGCATATAAATGACGTCGAAGATATTCTCGTGCCAAAGGGTAAACGAGACGGGCGAGGCACGAGAGCATAGAAAAACGTTTACAGGCTCCTCAACCTGTTTCTGTTGCGGAGAAGAATCTCGATGTGTTCATCATAGATACAGATGCATTCCACTGTCTCAAATGACGGCCTTCGGCATCATCTTTACTATTACTACTATGCGCATTTTCAGATCTCGTCAAACTGGCTGGGAAGCTGGGAACTGCACAAGAATGCTAAATTGGGCGAGTTGGTGCATTCGCATTTTAGGAAACGTAGCGCAAAGAAGACAAGGACAAAAA
>JAJIZL010028152.1:72230-105505 GCA_023969395.1 Amblyomma maculatum | reverse complement strand
ATTTGTCCTTGTCTTCTTTGCGCTACGTTTTCCTAAAACGGGGAAGCTATCTTCGATGAGAAAACTCGGTGCCAGTATGAGTCTCGAACCAGGCCGAGGAAAAGAGACCACCACGTTTTATTGGGCCCTATAGTGAACTAGTATTATATTGTTTTAGTTCATTATATTGAGCACGTTGGTTTACGCCAATTTTGAGGAAAAGCAAAAAAGTCTGTTGATTTTGCAGTTTCTTCAACCTTACAGAGATCAGTTTCACTCGCCACTGCGTTAAACCCCTCCGCCATTTCAGAGCCTTTTTTGTGGCGTGCTATCGGTCTTTTCAATTTCATCACCCCAACAAAACTGCACTAAAGCCCTTAATTAGGTCTCTGTTACGAGAAAAGACGTAATACATCGGTCAAATAATTAGCCAAAGACATAGCCAAGCGATGCGAAACGAGTTCTATATTTTGATTCTTACCGCTTATTCTGTCCTCCCAAGAATTCGCTTTGATGTCCGTTATACCAGTTTTTAAATGTCCCGTACTATTTGAAGCAAAATATTTAGAGCATAGTCGTACTCTGGGGGACACTCCACCCTTTTGTTACCATGATATTACTTTTCCTCTTCCGAGAAAAGCCAGTGCGTCATTCGTTCGTAATCGCGAGTGGTAATATTTCCATAAATGACAAGAAACAATAGGATGCTGTCAACAAGTCGAACAATAATTGGAGACCTAGCGACTCATCCGCGACCGAGGCTACCACAAGTTCACGCATTAGAATGCGTGTTTTTTTCTGTGCAAGGTGTTGCAGCTGAATGTAAGCAAATGTTAAAAAAGACACTTTTTTCCAGCGCATTGAAGCCAGCTGAGGCCTGTTCAGGGAGCTCTGGCCTAGGCTCGAGCATTCTTTCGAACATATTAAATTGTAAAGAATAATTAGCAAGCACATATTAATCAGATTGTGTAAAAATTACATTTGCAAAACTAGTAGATCGTCTTAGAAACGACTAGCTGAGTTTTTTCTATGAGCGCGAATGTTTGCTCCAAGTGTTTGTTTACCGGTCGTAAACGAGAAAGCGTGCAATATTTGTTTATTTCTCGAGTTGTAGTTCATGACCAGTGAACACTTCTACGTGACAGCGGCGTGACTTTAAATTCCCAAGAAATGTCAATGTCTCGAAATAATCTGCTTTTCCCTGGAATGCTCTCTCCGATGAAGCCGTACACTTAAACTGAGATATGAAAAGCATCTCTGAAATGTCGCAGAAAAAAATAGGTTCTTGAGTTCGTACCAAAACTTGCAGGGGACGTTTAAGCTCGAACTTCAAGTGCCTGGTGTGATAGCGAAGGCGACCACCGAATATACAAAAAATCGATTTAACCAATCTTGAGCTTGCCCACATGCCCTAGTAGTAGCAAGCCTTTCTCGCCATTTAAGAGCGCTGGGAGGAGGTTTATTCTGATTGGGATCTCGTTAGATCACAGAAACCATCGAAGAATAAGTGTCAGGCAATGCTACCGATCACTTGCCAGCGCCATGCTCGCGTTCTTTCGCTCGCTACGCCGATGGCGACACTGACGATGCTGACGCTGAATTAAACGTTATCGCGTTAAAATTGCGACTGAACCCAGCCGAAAAAGAAAACTATAGAAAATTTTCTGCTGTTGCGACAGAATTTTTGTGCGGTTTCTGAAAAAAAAAAAAAAAAGCACGTTGTGGCACCAGAATTTTCTGTAGTAACATCAAAACTTTCTTTCCTTACAATAGAAATGTATTGGAGAACTATAGAAAACTGAAAACTACTAGAGAAAAACTACATATCTACACGAAAGTGCTACAAAACTACAGAAAAATTTGACGTTTATGACAAAACTACAGAAAAGTTTCTCGTATTTCTGAAACGGTTCTTTAGTTTTTTCGAATGGGAGTGATCTTTGTGCAGCGTTTAGGGGTGTCGCACAACTTCTCTTTCTGGTTAGCATCCATCTTTTTGTTCAAATAGGGGGCTAGCTTGAGGAAGGGATTCAAACCGAGGACACACATACTGTCTCTTGCAAAAGTTTGCGGGAAAGGTGTGCGGTCGAGCGACGAAAAACTGCACTGCTGCGCCGCCTACCTTCAGATAGCGTGGTGTCGAAGCTGACCGCCTTTTCGCCAGGCTTGCTTGGCACTTGCGTGTTCTTTCTTCGCTGTTAGACCTATCTCTTCTCTCACATTATCGTGATGCTTTTTTAATGCGCAAGACTGCCGCGGAGAGCCATGTGACAATCGCCCAGCGTCTGCTTCGGCTGCTGCAATAGAAGACGGAGCTCTGGACCGTACTTTGGGCGGAATGCAAATGTTTTGTGAATAAAGGAGAGTCCTAAGTTTATGGAAAACCCGCAAAGTGGAGTAGAATTTATAATAAGGGAGTGATTACTCGTTGACATCCACCCAAACGCAGCCATACGTCTAGAAAGGAAATATATGCAGGCTTCTTAGAAACTTTGCAACTAAATAAATTAGTCTTAATCAGGGACTATTGCTTTTTCTGTGCAGTCACCCAACCAAATCAATCAGCTAGCCAGAACCGACACTTACGAACGAATGTTTTTGCACAAAAAGTTCTGAACTTATCCGCTCTTTATTCACTTCAATGAAATGCTCGTTTTTTTCGTGTTTAAATTGCGCACAACGAGCACTACGCAGAATCGCATTTCTGAGAGTACGCATGTCGCTCTGACCGCATTTTCTCACTGCGCCTGCATCCTCACGCTTCTTCAGGTCGGGCATTATTGGACTCTGTGACTAATTAAGCAATAAATTAACAGAAGCCCCTGAGCCAAGAGAAACAGAGAAAAGGCAGGGGTGACCAGTTTGTAACAAAAAGCATTTATGGAGGCGTGAAATTGGTGCAAATCAAGTAATAGTATTCAGGTCATTAAATTTTCTCGAAGAAAAGAAAACACAATAAATAATTCAATATAAAAAGAAACAAACGTCAGAAAAATTATGCACCGAAGTTACGTTAAAATGTTGAGTTAAGAGTTTGGCAGATAAATGGTGACAAAGGCTCGAGACTGGGTCTCTGCTAACTGTCGCTGTTGTGCAAGGTTTCTCGAGAAATTCTTTCCGGTCCCCGATGTTTGAGCTGGACAGAGTTGCCTCGTTCCTCAACGTAATTGGCTGTCTTTATTTAATTTCTATAATTGACTGGCAGGTTGAGACTTCTCCCAGCACAAGTGGCATTCGTTAAGGCCCGACTCCACAGACACTTCTGCTTCCTACGCGCCGGGCGCCGTGCGCGCCAGTGCAGTGAGCGCCGCGCCCTGGGGCGCAATAAAAAAAAAAAAAAAAAGCGGTACACAACTCCAAGCGCATGGCGCGGTACGCGCCCTGTCGCGCACTACATAACTGGCGGAACTTGTCGCGGAGGCTCTTCCATGGCTTCTGGAGTACTGTTACGGCCTCTGCGATAAAAACACCAGAACATAAACATCAAAAGTTTGAAATACCGACATGAATAATGAACATACACGCATGAATAACGAACGAACAGGTTCAGCATCTTACCTTCACGCGGGAATCCCAGTACAAATTCCGCGGCCACCGCTGTCCATAGCGCCGCCGTTACCAGCACGTTCTTATGAAGCGCATGGCTAGCAAGCCATAGCGGCTGCCATCGTTCGATAGCGGCGATGAGCAGCTTGTTGTTAACTTCATCTATTTGACTGCCAGTGCAGGACGACGCTTCAGCTGAGGTGGAGATCCACCATTTTGCTCAAAATATGCTTGGAAGGCCCGCCAAACCCGCCCCGGAGCACACAGATGCAGAGCGCCCGCTGATTGGTCGATGCTTGCACGCCGGAAAGAAGATCGCGCACCGTGCACGCCGCATAACTGGCACTGTCGGATCCGAGCGTCGTGAGTGCTCTGGGCGCTAAGCGATGCCTCGCGCATGCGCAGACTTCCTCTGCGATGAATCGTCTGCATGCGCAGACGATTCCCCTGCACATGCTCCACATTAACAACTTATTTTGCTTGAAAGACTGATACAGGAATAAAACAGCATCCCATCGATAGTGACTTTTCGTGCTGATAAGATTCACTGCAAGTCTGCCATTTTTGTCATGCTATTAAAAAGGCGTTACGATTGTCTCATAGACCTGATCGTGAAGAAGCTCAGCTTGTTCAACTCTCAAATGTGCCTACTGTCTTGAGCAGCGCTATATATAGTGCCAATGCTGCACACATCCTTGAACGAACGTCAAAAGTTCTTTATAACATATAACGCACCAATTTCCTTGATGGAAGGTCCGAAGCAGCGTCATATGTTTGAACATTTTTGTTCAAACAAGGGAAACAGCGACCCTATGTTTTTTTGAACACTTTTTGGCCCTTTTTTGGCCCTTTTTCGCTTTCGCTTTCTCTTTATTTCTTAGACTTTTTAGAAATGCGCTTTTCGGTTTGACAGATGCAAATTGTGTCAACGGGCGACTGGAACGCATAGCACGCTGCTTGCACCACTCGTTTTGTTACAGTAAAGGTAAGCGCGGTGTTTTTACGACCATTTTACTTAGCTTTCTCCTGATGTTCTTCACTGGGCTGAATATATTGCCCTATATTTCGAGCGCGCAGGGTTTATTGCAAAGCTTGCTCCCGATAAGTGTATGTTTTCTTACATGTTTACTTTGTATCTAGACACAAGGAGTAACCCAGCACGATGATACATGTTTTGGGCCATTTTCAGCGTTTTATTGCGCGTGGTATAGTGACATACCCATCGGAAATTGTTGTAAATATATGCATGCTCATTTTGCGGGCGGAATAACAAACTTCTTACCTTTATGCTTTTGACCATAGCCGCCCGCAATCCACTCACGACGAACTCGGCAAATACCGCTTCCCCGACCTATTGCTAGTTTCGTACGACTTCTTGTTGCACCCTGAAGCTTCATGCTTGGGAAGAGACTCCGCAAAGCTCCCTCTGTGTAGGAACGACCTCGCGTTCCCGTTATTTATTCCTAAGAAAGCACCTCCTCAGGGCGTCTTGCATTCAAAGTTTGGCAGTGTGTACAATGCATAATTTGGCTGTGTGTACAAAAAAAAGCTCGAGGGCCTTACAGAACATTTATCGTACCTGTAATCATAGGTCGAAGTGCCAAAATTACTTCATGGCTGTAAGAAGAACAGAGGCTTCTTATCTGACTGGGCGCGAACCAACTAAGATGCAGATGAGGCCATTAGGAACGTCTTTTTCATCTTTCCTGGCCTGATCCCAATTCCTGCCCCATTGAACACCGGGACGAAAAAAATGAAAACTGAAATATAAAAAATATAAGATGAAAGCTTCATCACTATAGGATGCCATAGTTACTTCTCCCTCTGGGCAGACGGATCGTCTGCTGCGAGGGCTACCAAGGCCTTACTAACTTTTCTGAAGGACACAGGGTTGATTAATACCCTTTAAAACTCATCTGTGTGTGATTATGTGCGTGTGAAAGTTAACTTTTCTTAAGGACACAGGGTTGATCAATACCCTTTAAAACTCATCAGTGTGTGCTTATGTGCGTGTGAAAGTGTGCGACACCGATTCTCTTTTTTTTTCTCATTTATTTCCCCTTCCCCTCCCACAATCTGTCACCCTCATCCCTCAACCCTCATCAGGAGTAGCATGCTAGGCTTACCACCAGGCAGACATCTCCTGTTGCCATTAAAATATATATATATCTCTCTCTCTCCCTCTGGGCAAAATTACCAAAGTTTGCGAAGAACTCTGGAGGTTCTTCTTCATTCGAATATTCAGATAAATTATTTACGGTAGGTTTTCCTCTGCATTCAGGCGCATTCTACCATATTTGGGCTCCGTGCGATTACTCATTCAGGTGCAACACGATTTAAAATAGTGCAATTCTCGTGGCTTCACTTGAGACGGTTTCTGCGGGCAACATTGCGTTTGTGACGTCACAAACATTACACCTGCGTACTGTGCACTTCCCGTGTAATAATTAAATTTGGATAGTTTGGTAGTGGAAAATTTGGATTAGGCTATCGCTGAAATTTTATGTAATGCGTCATGATTTCCAGACTTAATTTGCACAATACAACGTACGTGCATGTTTTCTTCAATACTGCATATTACGTCACCATTTCATCACCCGGAACACCGTTTCTGTCCATGAAAGCAGTTTCGATATCGACTTGCTGTTTTTATTTTTTAAAAAGAGCTCTACTTGGAGTTTCAAAAAACTATTTTTGTTTCAGGCCTAATGAGAGATTTAATATCATCAAAAACTCAAAATCATGCAAAAACCACACAACTTGCCCTTTTAAGTGGCCTCAAGCTGATAATGTAAGTTGTTAAGAGGCTGATCGTAAAATGTATGGCTGCAAACTATTTTGTGATAATTATTCTAATTTTGGTTCGTGCAACATAAATTAAGCAGGGAAAGCTCTGAAAGCTGCAGAGGTAGCTAAAATAGGGTATATTGTGTACACTACCAACGACCTTCTTGCATATAGATTGTCGAATCTTAGTAGGATGCCGTGCTTGTTGCTATTTTCATTCCTTGCGAACGCACTACCTGTACTACCTGTACTAGGCTTGTACCTTGTTGGTCATTTGTGACTCTTGCGTGACAGCTAATATCTTCTCGAGGGACATATAACGTTGAATAGCAGTCTTTCTGGCAATTCACTAGGGCATGGATGATGACGACACAGTGCAGTGGCACAGCTTACAAACAGTGTTTGAGGGAGGAAAGCAAGAGGCAGGACGAATGTGCTTGACTATCGCCAGATGTAGATTGGGGTAAAAGGAAGTATAATATCTGATATTTAGACTTTTCATTACGGGGCACTACGCTTTGTCAAAGTCATCTTGTCCCAAGTTTCAAATAATATGCATGGGCTTCGTGTACTGTACCATTGTGGCTGGCCAGATTCATTTTTTGAATGAAATGCAAAAGACATTGGAATGACAGCTTTTATTAAGATAAATGGGTAGGACCGGAAATAAATTTTAATTCGGTTCCTGTGTTAACCGTAGTTTGACCCCTTGCCGAAAGTTATCATATCAATCTCACCGGTCACATTTATTTATTTCTACCTTTTTTTTTCCCATTTCATAGGTACAACCGTTATACCAAACGGTAAGTTCTGGGAGTCGAAAGGTAGTTATATGATAAACTCCGCCGATGACATGGACGCCAACGCCGCATTTCTCCTAAGCGCGGCCTTTAAAGGCTATCGCTTTAAAGAATCCGCTGCTTTAGAACGTTGTTCGTGTCGGGAACGAATAAATGCTAGCGGTACCCGCACTGCGAACCTCGAGCACCTTGCGAGCGCCTAATGTTAGACCCGACTGCAGCACTTAATCAGGTCATGTGCGCCTAAGAAGGGGCCCAATTAGCGGTCCTCTAGGGTGTCGTCCTGATTCATTAGATGAATTCACAGCGCCCCGTTATGAATTACGCCAAATCTGAGTCTGTTTATCGCAGATGGAATGCACCTCAAGTGGTTATTGCTGAAAAAGAAAACGAGCGAAATAAACATTTTGTGAAATCTGATTTGTATATAGCCAAACTCTTCTCGTTGACCGAACTAGTGTGCGCCTTACGCCCCGTGCAGAGCCTCCTGCATCCGCTTCTGCGCTTCTTCTGGGAAGCTTCTTCCACTGTCGGGTACCGACGTTCCGCTGTACTGCGCGACGACCGAATGTGGCGCGTGCTCGGCAGCTGAAGCTCCGCGATTGAGAGTCGCGCAGCCTTCGTCTAGATCAGTGCAGATCTGCTTTCCATCCCATTTCTACGACGGTGTGGTCCTCACTTCCGGCTTCTTCCCGTAAACTTTCTCGGTTAGAATTCTTTGCTCAATTGATACACTCCCCACGTCGCAATCTCCCCCACCAATGCCGCACATCACATGGGTAGATAAGGTACAGGAGGAACGAGGATCGTGGGCAGGCTTCGACGACATGTGGAGTGAGCTATGGTTCGTGAACATGCAGTTTACGCGACTCTGCTTTGTGGACTGACGCGCTAGGGAATCGTGATAACTGCGGTCAAATAAGTGGGAGAGTAATAATTTATCTGTGACTTTAAAGGCCCACTGTCCACCCTCCGGTCGAAAATATTTTCTTCCCCGGTGACTGTGAGACTTCGCCCCTGGAACGCAAGGCCGCAAAATGTTTTTGAAAAGAGTAACTAATAACGCAGTTACAGCCACCGCAATCACCCGATTCTATCCTGCCTCTCTCCTTCCGTTCCCTCGCAAAGGTTTTTCACTTTCCTGCCCGAGGTCGTCTAGCCTCCGCAATACAAATTCCCCTTCCTCCTCCGCGTTTGGCGGGAGGTGGGGCGTGGCTTTCCGCGAGCGCGAAAAAAAAAAAAAAAAAAAAAAACGGTCGAGGGAGTGCGCGCCGCTGGATTCAGTCTGGCCGTGGCGAGGGAAAAGCGCGCTGCGAGCGGTAGACACCCATCCTTCTCCCGTCAGTCAGCTAGACGGACCAATGGACGTCGTTCCCGATACGTACGTCATTATCGGTTCCCGTCGGGCCAGCGCAGGGAGCGGTGAAGCTGGCTTCTCAAAGGAGAGCATGAGGGAGCTTTGAATTGTATTTTCGATGCTTTGCGGCGCGCGTGTCGCTGTAGAATTTTGCACAGACTATCTCCGGTACCTGATCGAAACACTGGGCTCCTTTTCTTAAAAGGGCCTTCCCTGGACAGTGGCCCTTTAAAAGGGTCACAGTTTCAAACGGAGTGTTTAAGTTGTTCTTTATGCTAGACAATATTTTTTGCAGCCGAGGCCATCGTTAAGTTGTCGTGGGCGTCACTCTGACAGGCCCGTTCACTGTTTCACATGTCAAGTAGCATGCCTATTTATAAAGTCCCCCGCGTTTATGCATTTAGGAATCAATTATTTATTAAATAATAATTAATTCCACCGCACTAGGGCACTTGTATGGTCTCTCTAGTCGTAAACCGGGCCACAAAATGTAGAAAGAAAAATAGCCAGCATAAAATAAGGGTGAATTGATAGGATGAAAAAAAAAATCTCATGAATCATCCGGCATTGTATTTGAAGAGAAAGGTGCGAAAAGCAACTACGGCGAGCAAAGGAAAGGGACGTTGTAGCCACATTTAGCGAATTGTTACAGCTTATAGCTCAGTACATGACAAAGAGAGAGAAAAAAGAAAGAAAAAACGCAGTAGAAACTATGATCATGTGAAAGGCATCTACAGTGCGTTAAATACCATACTTTTCAATATGTTTGAAAAGAAAGACAAAATCATAAGAAATATAAGTAGGTGGTCGCAGTACTTATATAGCGACCAAAGCGACTATCCCACAAGTGAGGAGACTGTGAATTAAATCATTATACAGAAATAAGAGCACGTAACATGAAAAATATGAACGCACTTTACACTTTGCAAGACATCAGCATTAAAAGGGCGATTTAAACACGAAACTGCTGGGCACACGAATGCTAACTAACCGCAACTGCATGGTATACCACCGTGAACGAGTTTTTAAACAAAGCGAACGTCTGCTCAAAGTCTTCTTGCAAAGGCACAAGCCCTAAACCTTGACCCTTTCGATGCGGTCCCTAGCCGAATAAAATACAGGTTTCATTCGTAACAATTAACCAATATTAAAGCAGATGCAATCCTAAGGACGCATTCCAGGGAAGGAAGGTGATCTGAAACTCTGACAACCGCCAATTAGTGCCTGGACAATGAAAAGTGCGGTCAGCAATCTGCGTGTGGGGCTGTGAAAAGGTCTTCAAAAATTTAAGAAGTGCTCCCAAATCGAGCGTTTCGCTGCCGTCGGCCATGTTTTACTGGTTTGTATTGTTGAATCATTCATGTGTTGCGTTTTCAGACTGTCGATCACAAACGTAATTTCTTTGCCATCAAAACACGCTATTTTCTACCTTCACCAATGAAATAATAGATATGCATTAGCAGCTTCTTTCAGCCAATAATAATAACAAAAGCAATAAAAATAACCAAATGTTTCAAACGACGCGCCGTTATTACTGCATACATATGGTGAAGGCGTGTCCTCTTTTTATTCAAGCCTTCTTTTCCTTTTGTGCAGGGATTGTGTTCTAGAGCTCGGCTTCGCATCGGATGTTTTGATGTCCTAAAGTCGTGCGTCATCCGCATCTCTTTCATGTATTATATCAGTGCTCAGAGAGATCCTATCAATAAATAAAAATTCCTTTTTTTTTCACTTCAATTCGTCATCACGATTATTCTACCTCTTATGCTGCTTTTCTTGCTCCCAAGCATTTTCATCTTTCTCTGGTTTTATTAGTGGAACACATTTCACTTTGCACAGGTGGAATGCTAGCATGAAACTTGTAAAATAGCTTTTCTCCTTTTTAGGCTCCTCTTCATTTACAATTCGATTTTTCAATTTTACAGATGTTCACTGTGTTGGTATATATTTATTTTTGCTCAGGTTCTGTGCTGGTGTAGTCCTACGTTTGCGTTTCTCTGTCTCTGCCTATCGATGTTTGTTAATGTCCCGGCATTGCTCGAGAGCGGCGGATTGACGTTCCACTGTGGTGATTACTTTGAGCTTAGGCTTTAGTTTAGTTTAATGTTCATCGAAATATCGGCATATGACGCCATTAACTCAAAGCACATTCGAAAAACTTCCGTGAAAGGCAGTAACTTTATTAGAGTGCAGATAACGAAAAAGAGAAGCAATGCCAAGGTAACTGGTTCAATTAGATGCGGACTCTTCTTTTCGGTATCGTGTACAGAAAATAAAACGAATGAGATATATCACTAAAAGAATTTCCGTTTAAAAATTAACAAGGACGGTAGAGAAAGGGTGAAGTGAGAGAAGGATGGCGTCTGATGACTGGCATTCCAAGAAAGAACGCGAAACAAACGAAACTGCGAGATGACGCATAATATATATATATTGAGGTCCTGGTTTTGGAAGTACTGAAATTTGGAAATGTATGTGAAACATTACCACACTTAGAGGGATTTCGCTGTGCATAGAGTGCATGCATTTAAGAATTCCAGGCAGCGCTACTATACACTACGTTCGGTGCAGCTGACAGCTTAAATGCTCGCGCTCCTCAGCAAGCACACGTACACGTGAATACACACACATTCACATCGATATGTTCAGGCGGGAAAACGTCAGAGCCTAGCATGCCAAACTGCTCTCGTGGTCTTAAAATACAGCCCTTGTTGGGAAATAGGGCTGGAGAGAAGTGAATTGGTTGTTTCCGCCCATAATATCTCCCGTTCTCGGCACCTTTGGGAGGTTTCTCGAAAGCGGCTCTTTCTATGGAATTAATTTTGCTCTGCTTCTGCCATATCGCAAGCGGGGCGTGGTGAAAGTAAAGGAGTTAAGCAAGTTTGTTTGCTGCTGGGTGTCTTGTTGCTAAAAATACGAGAAACGAAAACGAAGACAGGGTGAAGTATCGCCGTCCTTTTTGGTTCCTTTCTGCACTTCTAGAAAAGAGCGTCCTCTTCCGCAATACTCGCTTCGCGCAAACATTGCTCTCCAACTATTGTGTCGAGGTATATGATTCAAGTTTATATCCTTGGCGAGATTTCAGGGTCGATTCCCCGAAGGTACTCTTGAGCAACGAGATAGTATTGTTTGCCCAGAGAGGGTTATTTTGCCTTCTGGCGAACCATACATTGTATTTGCGTAGTGCGAGCTTCATGCCAAACCCATTCCTTTAGGCTCTATGTTTTTGCACTCCTATTTGCTAGCGGAACTAATTCTAAAAGGGAAAGGATGTCGCATGGTCTTGAGTAGGAGCATATCGCGAGAGTGCATATTATGCGGTCTCAAGAATAGAAAGCTTTCTCGTCCCGTACTTTCAATAAATTAGGCGTATACCATATTATAAAATACCTGCTGTAAATGCATAATTCCAGGTTTAAGACCTACGTCAGAAACGGACTTTTATGTGACAAGTAGAGGCACAATTCCGTTCTCTGAGTGGTGGCACCTCACGGCTTCCTCTAGTTTCTTACTGAGCAGCGTCACCAAACGACAGATAGTAAACAGTGTGTGAAAATAACCAAAGCACTATAAAATATATTCATTTGCGTCCTTTCGGTGGCGCATTTGTATATCGCTCAATCTTTGGATGCCAAAACATTGGTTTGAAAGAACTTGTTTAGATTTCCGTCCATTTGGGACGGCAGGATCAGCCTTTGAAGACCCTTGGCTCCCGAGTTAGGCAAGCTGCCTGTGGGCTACACAGTGATATTTTTGCGCCACCACGCTGCTTATGAATCACAAAGCAGTAAGTGGAAGTGGTTTTAGTATTAATATAGAACAAAATAAAAATAATATAGGAAGGAAAATATGTTTTCCTGCCCCGGTATCTGCTATTGAAATGAACTGAAGCACTTGAACTGGAGCGGCGGAAATAAAGAGATAGCAAGGAGACAGGTAGGATAAATCAGAGGTGAGAGGGCCACAAATTTTCGATTCTGGTTTTACGAACATTTACAGAAGATTCATTCCGTTACCCTTGTTACGTCCAAACTTTAGTATAAATGGGTGAATGATTGGGCCTGTACTGCATGCAGTGATGGTGCTGTATCGTTATAAAACACGTTCAGTTATTTTTAGATGCAAAGTGGAATGCAGAATGGTGTGGAGTGCAATGTCATCTGATGACAATGAAGTTAAGTGCGGCATTTTGTGGAAAATGAAGGAAGGAGGCACCGTTAATCGTACTTAAGACAAGTGACTCCTTAACGGGATAGCAGAAGGCCCAATAGATGAAAATGTGGAGCAAAATAGCGCTGGTGTGCGCTCCAAAGCGAGCTGAATGCCGTTTGCAAGTCGAGAGATCATCGTTCGTTCGCAGGACAGCGTTCCTATTTGGTCGTTCGTTTGGTGTGCTCCGCATGTGGCACTTCCCACTTTCTTCCTGGCGTCCGGACTTCGTGCTCCCTCCACTTCCTGTTTTCTCGAATTTCTGCCCGCTCATTACATTGGCTGCACTGGACGTAAGCGGTTTGCAAGCCACCACCTCTGTGAATTACAGTGCAGTGCCCCCGAGGGTGGTTCGGCGTCAACTTTGGGCTCTTGCATTAGCATGCACGCTTGGTTGTTTCGTTGCTGATTTACGTAATTTTTCTATTTTCTAGCTCTGTCCACCTTTTATTTCAAAGCTGTTTATGAAAAACCATTTTGTTTCCAGTTCCCCTGAATCCCAACAGCCAACGTGCGTTTTGCTCGCTATTACACCACTTCAAGAAGAAAAAAAAGTAAAAAAAAAAAATAATTATAATCTTTCCGTTTTCATTGAACTTAGTTGTTAATAAAGTGCTTCGCGTCTATAAGCCGCTTGTTTGCGGCACGGTTTATTTGTCTTCCACCAGGATTCTTCCTTTTTTAACAGTTTTTCGCTACTTGACCCTTTTACTTCGCCTCGTTGCTGTCCAGAGGGACATGGTTAGTATGGGTGGCCTCCTTTCCGAGAAATTTGTGATAAGGAAAAGACAATGGTGATACATTTGTTTCAGCTTTCGTTTTGCAATTTTCTTGTGATTTTATTTAATTGAGCCCAGGCTAGTGAGGTAGTGGACGCATTACAGCGTCTTGCACTGGGCTGAACTTGAATGATCCCTCTGATGAAAATGGAAATTACTACCTTTTCTTACTCCTAATGGTGCGCTGTCAGCACAGGATTCCTTTTCGTAGCACGGTAACTCGTAACGGGCCATATTTCTTTTACTGTGCGCGCATACTGATATTCTTCACTGTGCTCGCACGGTTCTACAGTCTTGATAGTCAAGACAAGGTGTGGTCTAAGCATTGAACAGCTTGATGACAGCTTTTCATAGCAGAAATTTCCCGGTCTCTAACCTTCAAAGGGCGTACAATGGCCTTTCGAGTGCTAAAATGTCAGCACATCACAGTGGTCCTAGTGCGAAATAGCGAATGAAGAAGGGTGACCAAAAGAAGACGGATAGGAGTAGAAGAGTTAAATTAAGCGCATCTAGATGATTCATCTTTGAACGTGTAATAGCGGTGAATCCTCGTGCTCCCAATGAACATGGAGGCTACAATGCCGGCATTTTGCTGCAAAAAAAAAAAAAAAAGCTTCCTATGCGTTCTTTGTAGCATTCGAACGGAAGTGAATGAATAGCTTCCTTGGCTCCAAGGGAATTAAAGCGCAGCAGGGAGCGGCAGAAAGTTAGGTGGGCGGATGAGTTCAAGACGTTCGCAGGGGTGAAGGGGATGCAGCTAGCACAGGACGAGGTTAATTGGAAGAATATGGGAGAGGCCTCCTTGCAGCGGACATAGTGCGTGTGCTGCTGCTGCTGCTGCTCATCCTGATACATCCCAACCAGCACCTTCATTCGCCAGCGGGCACAGTTTATCCGCTCGCATGCGCTTGTTCAAGGTACTTTCTACTAGGCGGGTGTTAAAAACAAGATTTAATGTATATTGCGGGACGCGGTAAGACGAAGCCCAAGGAACTGTGTGTGCTTCTTGTACACCCACCATGCGAGGGCGAAGCGATAGTACGTGCATCTCCGCGATAATTCGATTACTGCACACAACGTTGAGCGTTACTATTCAGCTTTGTCCTAGTATAGGCTAAGCTAGTGCAATAAGAAATGAGTGAAACTTAGTGTTATTCAGGCTCTACTGCAATATTTCTTGTGCGCACCTTCATTACAGCAATAAGAAAATAAATGCCAGACATTTTTTAACGTTTCGTACTAAATAAGTCAAAATGTAAAAATCGGTCACAGTGACCATTCTTGTGGATATTGGGGGGACAGGGAAAGAGAATGGAAGTGGCGAGTATCTAAATACGTCAGGCGGAAAATTTGTCTCTCTCCCCCTTTTCCTGTCACCATTTCTGCTGCAGCCTATGTTCCCCCTTTTTCTCTAAAGTTTATCGAGCTCGAGACATTGCAGCTGGCAGAACGAGAAAGCACTTGGATGGCACGGGCCCTACATTGAACTTTTTCACCCATTGTCGCCTCATCTGCTCCGATTCTAATGCCCACCTTTTCGTTGGATGCTGTATTTTCCTCAGTTGCAAACTTTTCTGATAACTTTGCTTTTCTCGTCGGGAAAGTCAACTTTTTGGTTGGGCTGTTGACCGCCACAACGGCGCTCCAGGGTCGTGAAATATACCGTTGCCTGTATTATTTCCTCTTTACCTCGTCTTTCAAGTTCGTCATAGCACAGTGCTCAGTGTTCTGCTACTTTGTTGCTGCCTTGCTTTTTTACGTAAACAATTGCGATTCCTTTCGTACTACAGACAGGTAACAAGTAGTAGAGAGTTTGTATTTATCAGGCCCGCCCTTTGATTTAAGTTCGATACTTCTTATTTGCGATGCCATCACAAAAGATCCAATATCCTGAAGCGTCCATAGTAGCAACCTTCATCTTTCAGACCAAAGCACTTTCCCTTGCTGTAAGATGGGCGCAAGCAACAACACGCACGGTGTCTGCAGTAATGATGTCACCCGACAGTACAGGCGCTGTCGCATTAAGTGAGCATCCCGGTGCAACACTGCGACCTTCAGGAACCTTCTTTTCTTTCTTTTGTGGACAGTCATTAGGTGCAGTGTTTCTTTGGTCCATGCACTGAATTGCCATTTATGAACGGTACCGTGTTTGTCGGAATCTTCATTGGAGCCTATTTTCTGTTCGCAATGTCCTAAACATTTTTGATTGTCAGCACTGGCTTCATAACACGTCAGCATTATGCAAAGTCTACTCGTAATGGACAGTGGTGCAGGTATTAAGGCCTGTAACACATCTCATCGTATTTTGTATTGTGCTTCTTGTCTGTTACACTGTACGCTCTAGAGTCGGCCATTACAGAAGTGCATGAGCAAGAAAGATTGAAAATTGTGCTCTCATATAAAATGAACAGACAAATAACAGTACATTGATTTTATTATTCATCACTGAAATTGACATTCCCTGAAGCAGCACAGTGACTTCATGTACTTCACAAAAGAAAATACTTCCTAAAACACTGGAATATCATAAAAGAGTGTTAAAACGTTCTGTAAAAACGCTTACGTAGGAATAAATGACGGAAGAATCTGGTAATGAATTCCATTCAATAAGTACTTTCGAATATAAAAAAGGTTGTAATTGAATGTATCGTATTTTTTATTTTGGAGGATGGCGATTTAGGAAATTCGCCGCTGTAAGGAATTAGCGAGGTGAACTTGTCTAATCGGAACTCCGTCGCTATGTGGCACCTGCTGTCCCAGATGCAGCTCAGCTTGTTCGCATGCTCGGCAGTACAGAAGTCCATATGTGATTTTTGTAACCGCTGCTCCGTGAGACATTTTTTTTCTTCTGGAGGGTGCGGCAGGGGGGTACATTTCCTCTACAGACTCTCATCCATTGTTGAAGTTTTCGAGCAAGCTTGAAAACAAGGCATCGGAGGAACTGATCCGTTTGTTTCATATTGTGCAGTTTCTCTAGTACAATCGATGCAGTCAAGCTTCTGCAATCTTTCCTCTTAGCACTCCCCTGAAAAAAGTATATTTGTCGAGGAGCCTCATAGGTATAACGGCTCACTCAATGCGACATTGTTGCAGTATTCGATTATAAGTTCGTTCCTGTTTTCTTAGAGTTTTAAAAACCGCAAAAATAATCGGCGTCGTGCCGTGTTTTTTTTTTTTTTTTTTGCTTGTTTAGCAGTTGAGTGCCCATTTATTGGAGCTAAATATGCGCAGTCGAGGAGTGTCAAGTTTAGTTTCGAAGTTGTGGAAACAGACAGCTCACCTCACAGCAAAATAATATTTACGTACACACCACTAGGACTTTTCAGGCATGTCAACAGAACCGGGTTATCCTAGTTTACACCGGTTGTGGAGCACGAAGCGGAGCCCAGAGTAATAGAGTTTATAGAAAATTGCTCTGGTACAAGGAACGTCAATCGTCCGCAGACATTTACCAAGTTTAGCCCCTATCCAAGACTCGATGGCCAGAGTCGTACAGCGACGCATTGGCTGTGTAAAGCGGGTATACCGCCTGTTTTCTCTGAAATCCGCGTATTTCAGAGCGACGTGAGATGCATATTTGAGAATGACGGAGCTTTCGGCGGCATGCCTGAGCTGCGGCGATAAGGGAAGCATTTCTTGCTGAGGCGTTGCATAGGTTCTTAGGGCCACTTGTCGGGGAATTAGGCCGCGATTTGACGTCGCGTATAAAGTGGGAATTGCGAACCGTGAATTTGTTGTCGAGGTTTGTCAAGTTTGCTGTGATGTTCTCTGCGAGGTGCATCATCTAGCGCGGTATGTGGGGCGAATTAAGAGCCTCGGCTCCATTTGGTGGCGTAGCGTGTCGTTGCATGTGCGGCAGGCTCTTCGTGCTCCCTCTCTGGCGTGTCGCCGAAGCTTCTTTTTCTTCCGGAGTATTCCGTTGATAGCCCCGAAATAAATATGAGCAACCCTTCACCGGCATCTCACATTGTCATCCAGCCGTACTAGGAAGGTGTATAATGTCTGATTCTATAATCTTTGTTGGCTGAGGCCATACATATATTGCACAATGTCGCTTGGTATCCTATACATTTTTAAGGTTCATCAATCATTGACAGTGCTTATCCATTCCTTGCCAGATTCGTAATGTCATCAGTGTCAGAAATAGCTATGCTAGTTGTGTTTTTCAAATATGTACATCATGCATAATGCGCTTCCACAACATGGGTCCAGGGGCAGACATTTAGCGGCGCGCTAGATTTTGGTTTCGAGGGGACCACGGTTGTTTTCTTGCGGTGTGAGTGCGTAAACAATATGTGACCCCTCACGCTTTGCGTAAACATTATTACGGTAAACACGTGTCAGAAGTAAACACGGAGTAAACACGTCTTCATTACAAGCCAGGTGATTTTAACACTAGCTGAATTCTAAGTGTTAAGAATGCGTAAGTAGATCAAAACATTTTCGCAAGGCAGCAACCATGGCAAAAAGTAAAAAGAGGAAGGACAAATACATCGTCCTAGGAAACACAGTGTCTGAAGGCTTCTGCTGCCAGTCGTCTGAGCTCGACCGACACGCTATCTTGAGCATCCGTGCGCAATGTGGTAAACCCCATTATTACAACGCTGAGGGCTTCTGCACAAGATTTAGCTTGCCAGCAGCAGACAGGGATAGGGAGAAGCTGTATGTTTTTTGTTTTCTTTGTGCTTGATGATAAACGGTTGTTTGAAATAACACGAGATGACTGCAATGGAAAAAAAAAAGCTTGTAACTCGAGTAAAAGGAAAAAACATTAGCTGATCAGAATTTCTTCTAAAACGAATGGCTAGGAATATACTAAGTGCTCAAAGGCTCGAACTGGGTAATTGTCATAACTATATGATCCAAGACGTTATCTGTGTTAAGTCTGTCTACGATCTCTGAATACAGTTTTCATTTCAGTTTGGTTGATGCCGAAAGATTTCCCTGATATAGATGCTGCGAAAAAGGCATATATACGGTTCCATAACTCTACTACGCCCCGTTAAGAGACTTTGAAAGAGCTAGTTAATCGCGTTCAACTGTATCGACTACCCCGTTAACGGTTATGGTTAAGTTATATCCGCCACAATCTGTCTATAGTGCATGCTGGCTGTACTTCTCACACACTCGTCCGAACCTCGTTCGAACTGCGGGCTCTGTGCTGGCGCGAAAGCCTCGGTAATTTGAATAAGTACGTTATTTGACGGCTGATTTCTCCCTTTTTGATGCCGGCATATTGTCACGTCAAACATGAAACATTTAACGTGACCGCGTTAAAGTTCCCGGTCTCATTGACAAGTTTGAAGGACGGGTGCTGATTGGTCAATAGGATATGTGACATCACATAACCACATGATATGACAGAGTTGTGAGGAGATGGATGAGAATCGATCCGGAACACGGACGCCCTATGCTACTGAAGCTCACTCGTACAAGTTGGTTCTATTGATGCTTTTTATCTGCATTGTGTTGCCATAAACCCCTTGTTGCAATTTAGTATTGTATGCTAACCAGTATCTGTGATATAATGAATTTTCAGTTCAAGTGATGAGTGATCAAGAGAATTGCAAAATATATACACGCTGTCACAAATGCGTAGCGGGAGTAGTAGGCAGGGGCTATTAAGGCTGTCCGTGATGCTCTTAAAGTCGACGTTTGCCTTATTTAAAGTAACCTTTCCAGTAATCAGACTATCGACGTAGAGGTTGCCTGCGGGATGCTTGTTTTTCTGTTTAGATGTGTTTGCTTCCAATTTTCAAGAAAAAGAAAGCGGATTGGTTGGCTCTCTAGACGGAAGGCTAGAGCAGGACTTGTTAGAAATGAGCTGTCATTTCCACATCCTTCGTAGCAACCTCAGCTTTCAACAGTGAAGAGAAAAAAAACAGATTGTGACTTAGTGGTGACAATGCCGTTGGCAACGAATTAGGAGGCTGTTAGAAATGAGCTGTCACTTCACATTCTTCGTAGCAACCTCTGCTTTCAACGGTGAAGAGAGAAAAACAGATTGTGACTTAGTGGTGACAACGCCGTTGGCAACGAATTAGGAGGCTGTTAGAAATTAGCTGTCATTTCACATCCTTCGTAGCAACCTCTGCTTTCAACAGTGAAGAGAGAAAAACAGATTGTGACTTAGTGGTGACAATGCCGTTGGCAACGAATTAGGAGTCTTGAACTTGACTTGAATAAACTTTTTATTGGGGTGACTTGCACCCGAAAATGAACTAAGCAATCGGCGGCGATATAAAAAATCGTGCTCGGTGGTCGTCGAACAAAGATTGCCGCCGCACTGACAAACGCTAAATTTAAAGCCGGCAAGGAAACATCTAGATAAAGCTGCAAACGGTAACTAGTAGAACTAGAACGTTGCACAAATATAGACGAGGGGCCGGAATCTTCGAGACACATCTCGGCACAACTTGCGCGCCAAAGAAACTAATAAGGCTGCGTCTTGCGACAACGAGTATGAACAAACAAAAGGATAAGGCCGCATGCCGGCGGTTGTCGAAACAAGAACAAATAAAGATTTGATCGGTTTGTGGCAGGATCTACTTAACTGCTTTCGATTTTGTGACGTCACAGCTACTTTGAAAAACTGTTCCCTGACAATCGTGGCGACCTTCTAGTTCTCTTCTCGATTGTTTATATAAGGATGCGAAGGGGGTAACCCCTCCTGAGGGCCTCTTTTTTTGTTGTTGTTGACGCTGTTGCTTCTAAAAAAGGGATTCAAAGCATCCACTTGGATTTGTCGTTGTGCTGCCTTCAAATATAGGGGAAAAGTGCTCGTGAAGTGTACTCTTCCTAAGACCTGCGGTCTGTAGCAATAGAAACCACATAAAAGTTCTGTTGCCTCTTTCGCGTTGGGTTAACCACACGCTCAGAAATAAAATCGATCTCATAAAGAGTATCGGTGTCATCAAGAGGTTCTCTGCACCTAATGTTTTGTTGGTTTTAAAAGCGAGGGCAGCTCTAATGGGGCTTCACACTGGAGAATTTTCGAACTTATTCGTCAAGTCACAGTTGATTCTAAAAAATTCCGAGAGCACTGTGGAATCTACAGTGCAGAAATGTGAAAGTCGAGGCGTTGCTAATGCACACGGTTCATCACGTTTACTGTCGTTATCAAGCCATTGTTATCATTATCATCTATGTCACTATCACTAATTGCAGCGTCATTGTCATCGCTACTACTATCCTTTAGGTAGGCAAGGATTATGATGCGCGTTTTAAGATTCCGGACTTGGCTCAGTTGGTTAAACCACTCAGCTTTAACCAAGCTTTAATGCAAGGAATGGAGGGTTCATTCCCAGTGTAGAAAGGATTTTTCGTTTTCTTGTGACGTCAGCAGGATGATTGACAAATGACATCAGCGCAAAGATCCGACACACAGGTTCTCCGCGCATGTCGCGCAGCACTCTCGTGCATGGGATTTCGTTCCTTGATTCTAGAAAGGCTTTCGCCTTATAACAGCTCTTTTCCATTATTTGATATTGTGGCAACCAAATGCGTCATATTTACCTGGCCACCCTTTAACGCATGTCGCTGCTTATTGAAGCTTCTCAGCCTCAAAAAATCACTACCGTGTCCTTGGCAGGTGATAGCTGGCAACTGACATGACCGGGCTCGGATAGGCCAGAGGTGCAGGGACATGCCTGCGGCTCATTTTTTTTTTTCGCTCTTGGAAGCAATATGATGCGTGATTGATAGGCGGGCTGGATGACGTCACGAGATTAGATGGCATAGTCGAGTTGGAAAGAGATACCAACTCGGGCAGCTTCTTTGACATGGAAGGTTAAGATGGGAGTAAAACAAATGGGACCATTGCACACCGGTTTTGAAGCCTCGCTGCCTCCAAAAATTACGAGAATGCCTCTAGGAGGTGGCATAGGAGAACTCACGTATCTCATCCCAAGACTTCGGAGATCGAACCGAGATTGAGAGTTTTATCTGAAAAAAAAATGTCGGCAGGTACATGACATGACATGTGGTATACGCCACAACACAATAAATGATTGAAGAACAAGTATTATTCTCTCCCGTATTTCCTTACATTGGCGATAACAAAATCATGTAACATGCCATAAAGCGATCTTGGGAAAGGCGTACTCACCGCCTCAGTATTGACGCGGTAGCGTGCGTGTTATTCTGACACGTATGGCGACTGTTGGCGCAACCTCAGGACACGGAAACGGTGCGCTTTTGGCGGAATGGGTTCTACACAGCATTTCGTAAATTAAGCTAGGGTGTAACTCTACTGTAAATAATGACGAGTTGCGAAAGCACAGTATGGCGCACTTTTGCACGGCTTTCCAAGGCTGTTTGGCGCTGAGAGAATGACACAGAGTTTGGTAGTGATTTAAATATCGGAAACCGACGTGCCGGAAGGGATTGGAAAGCCGCAGTACCTGTCTTACTGTTCCGTGATTACGTGCACTTACTATTATTGCCACGCAATTGAAAGGTGCATCCTTGCCGCAAGCAGGCCTCGGACTTGACTAGTAGGTTCTTGTTAAATGGGAAGCAAAATGTTATGACAGCAGCTGAACGGCGCGTAAACTATGACCAGGGCACAATTTTGATAAGAAGGCACGTGCGTATTTTTTTACATGTTTGGAATAATGCCAAGGTTTGGAGCGTAAGGTTTACTACTCGGGGTGCGATCCGGGGTTTCCCTCGCTGAGTCCGAATGACCTTGGCCTAATTAAGTGTAGGTGTCCAACAAGAACTGGGATAGCTAGTAAGCTCTCCTTTCCCCCAAAGCGAACTTAAACAAAAATGTAGGAACAATAGCAAAATGGAATGGCGCTGTTCAAGGCTCGATTGCATCTACTCCTTTGGCAAACCATAATCACCATAATAGTCTGCCTACTAATAACGGTCAAACATTGTACGACCCTCCTAAGCTATGCAAACATATGCTTATCAGAGCTTTTGAGCAGGCATCATTTTGGGTACCTCTTGTCGGCCCTTGGTAGGGTCATTTTTGTAAATCCTTCACACTCACTGAGATGAAGAACCTCACCTTGCGTTTGCGACCTGCACGCAGTCCAACCTTTTGCCTTTGTTTAGCAATGTAAATGCTGCGCTGCACAGCTGTACCACCAAAACTTCGGTAGAGGCACGTAAAAGTTCTGACGTGTGAGAATTCGCAGTTGTGTCACAGTAATTTCGCTGCAAGTGTTTCAGAAATCTTTAAAGTTGCTTCTTAGAACCTGTTTGAGTGTTTGCACCACACTAGACACTTGATATTTTTGCCTTGTCACTACAATGCGATGACATTTTCCATGTTTGCAACACCTGGTAGCAAGATGTAGTCAAACTGCCTTTGCTGTGTCATCTGTGTTTATTTCACGCAATGCTTCGGTGCGTCAAGACCTGCGATCATAAAGTACTGCTCAGGCGCACCAGTGCGCTCTCCAGTTGCCTTTAATGATTACTAATGTCGCATTGTACACATCCTATGAACATGTTAGTAAACAATACCCTGCTGAGAACAACTACGGAAGCAGGTCATAAATACGATAATATATTTTATATTTCTGAAGGTTATGTCTAAACGTCTGCAATAAAGTAGAATAGTTTGTGGTTCTGTAGTGCGTACCAATAGCACCGAAAATGAGTCTGCGCTACTCTACTGTAATCTGAAGTTCTGCAGAAGTTTTATATCGAAACTACGGAATATTGTGATGTTACAACAAAATGCTACTTGTCACAATAGGTTTACTGTCAAAAACCGCAGACATTTGGTCGTGAGAACAGAAAATTATCTGTTTTTTTTTTCGACTGGGTAGGCACCGTTATTTTTCCACAAGGTGCCTTGAACCAGTTTTTCTTCTTCGTACACGATTCGTTTTGGGCCAACTGAGGGCCTGGGTTGGAACCGCAATGCCGATTATCGGGTGTTGACAACTGCAGCAATAACAATGCCGGATGAATTTTCGAGCAGTTAAGGTAATAATGCTTCAATAGTAATATATTCTGATACGAATGCGATAACTGCGACAAGAAAATAAGTAACGGTGAAAAGAGAAACAACATTGGAAAGTGAAAAAAATTATGATGGATGCTCAAGATGTGAAGGGGTTTCGAGACTGGCCTATTTTCAATCTCTGTTCACCTGTTAAAGGGGTAAAGACACCATACTACAAGGTTGCGCAAGGCCTGTCCCGCGCTTCCTTTATGTTTGAAGACCATCTCAGGCAAGTGTTAGCCTCGAGGGAAGCGTAGAAAATATCTTATTTCCGTTTTAAATTTTGTGGAAATGCTCAATATTGCATTCCGGACATATTCCTAGCGCATTGACTGTTACGTAGGGTAAATGAAAACAACCATAATCAAGTATTTGTGGCGTCACTGAACAGTTTTGTGACGTAAGAGACGATGCTGTTGTTCGGCAGGTTTCCGCTGTTCTTGTGCACCCGCAGCGTTTAAACAGTTCTAACGCACGGATAACATGACAGCCCACTGTAGCCAAAATTATGCTTAATGGCAATATTCATTAACTAAAAGTTTCTAAGGCTGTCGCCGACGGTGCGGCAATGGTCGGCGGACGGCGTTGTTGTCGGTCACCGTAGCCGAGACCGGTGTGGCCGGCGGCGCAGCAGTGAGGCAGTGTAGCACTCTTTGGCTTTGTACCAGAAAAAACAAATGTTATCAGGACTGCCTGCGATACTCGGGCCACAGTAGCATGCCTGCACAAGTACGGAGCCTTCAGCAACGGCGCCTCCCGCGGGTACGCAGGGCGATGAACTGCGCTGCACTCTGCCCGCCCTACTCGTCACTAGGCCAAGTCGATTTCGCCGGACGGCACTCGGAACGGGTCAGCGACACAACGCTGTAATAAAAGTTCGCCTTCTGTCACCGCTTTACTATAGGAAGACTATCTCATAATAAAATAAGCTAGATAAAACGTATGTATGGCGACAATCCTCAATCGGCCTAATTTTTTCTCCACAAGTAGCGCCGACGAATGTTCCGGGCCGCTTTCAGTATCGCTCGGGACACCGGGGTCACACCGGCGCTTCGTGGTGATTTTATGCGCGTCCTGCGATGTATGCAATTGTCGATTGCAGTTATTGTTGACAAAATTATACTCGATGACTATTTTAATTCTCTAAAATATGTAAAGTTTCTCTAAACGATCATTAGATTCGCACACATGAAGGGGCGCTCAAAACGGAGCACGAAAGGCGAGCCTCGATGAGTGCGATTCAAACTATACACTCGCGAGCATTTATGTGCACTGCTTCATAGTCAAAGCTTCTCCCTGTTTTTAATTATTCCGAGCCGCTCGCACAGCGTAGAAGTTTGGGCAATATTGTAGCGAGGTGAGCGGCCGACATCGGCACCGCTACGAGCAACAAGTTGTCGGAGGGCGCGTTGGCGACAGCTGTCCGCATGCAAAAATGGCATGTTTCCGAATATTTCGTGTTAGCACGGCGTGGCAGGATCGCCAAAGCGACGCAACTATGTTTTTGGATGCAGATGACTGTAGTGAACTAGATACAGTTGACCAATCTTTGTGATTGCCCGAAATACAGTGAGGAAAGGCAATGTCTGTGCCGTATGCTGGAGCATCTAGATGGACGCCCATTGACTGAAACTAAGATTTTAGGTACCTGGCCACGGCGATCGTCTGCAGTGAAGGCCTCCCAGGCACTGCTCCGCTTTATGAAAAGCACAGGCCTAATCGAGAGACTACGAGTTTGCTATGATATGACTGTGACGTGATGTGATGTGGCGTGTCTGTTATGTGACTGTACTTCAACTATTCCTCTCTCATAACTTTTAAATCCGCTCATCCCCTTCCCCCAGTGCAGGGTAGCAAACCGGTTGCTTTTACTGGTTAACCTCCCTGCCTTTCCTCCTCCTCATCTTCCTCCTCCTCCTACAGTTGACCAACTCTTTCCGCCATGAGAGCATATGGCGGAGTCACACTGCAAACAGAGCCGACGACGCGCCTGCTCCTTGATGTCAAGAGTTTTTGACCCACGTGACATCTTAGTGTTATGCCTTCTGATTCTTGACGCCAAGTAAAAACCTGGCAACTAGGAACCGAAACCGATACTGCTGCATACTATTAATACGATAATAAATTATGTAATGCGATTTTCGGCTTTAACACCGAGCTCTATGCTTACGAATGGCTATGCACTATTTACAACGCAAAAGTGCAGCACAAAAATTTGGTGACCCCTTTGAGACGGTTTCTTTCGTTTTTCTGTTCCGCGAGAAGAGCGCTATCAAGGCCTCAATTTCCCAGCAAACGGCCTGCTGGGACAGTTTTTCCCGGGACCGTTCTTGCTGGCACTACAATAACAAATGAGCGCTTCCTAACAACTTTGTTGTAAAAGCGGTTGCTCGCATACCAAATATTCGCCTACACCGCCACGAAGGCGTTCACTGCGTTAACGATACAATGCTCCTGAACCGTTCCGGGAGTCCATACTCGTTCTGTAAACAGGATAGAGAGGATAACAGGATGAAAAGAGTGGCTGCTTTTCATAGCAGCTGGAAAATACCCCGCCGCTTGTAGACCTGGTCGGCCGACAGTAGCATGCGGGTAAGGACAGACATGCGCGATGATATAGCGTGGTGAAAACTTAACTCAGAAAAATGCACTCACTGGGCGCCCTTTTTCGCCGTTCCTGCTCATTCTGTTGACTACATGACCACTCCGTATTGCGAGGGTGAGGGCACTGCATAACACATGCAGAATCAGTGCAAATTTAGAACTGAACATATAAGAGCGGGTGCTACGGCGTTTCACAACAAAGTTGCAACAGAAATTTTATGCAGGTATACTACTACTTCGATACCGTAATTTACTTTCGAGGGTAGCTGTGAAGAAGATATTAGAATAATTTAGATCTTCCAAAAACTTCGCTTACGGTCCATTGATGTGGCTCTATATAAGAACCTTTTCGCATTTTGCTTCTATCAAATGTAGGCCGGCGACCTGGATATGATCCCATCAATTTGGGCATAGCTTGCGAATGCCACAGTCACTGAACGCCCAGGACAAGTCACATATAAACGCCATTATGCAACGAGAAATACGGTTCCATCAATAACACTGATGGAAATAACGCAGAGCGTGTTGTCGTTGGCATATATGATATTTTTAATATATATGCAACAATCCCAGCAATGCAGGCTTCATGGGTAACGGTTGCTCTGCCACATACGAGCTTTTTTTATGACCGCCCTCGATCAAAGGCAAATTATGGCCACCGTCCGAACCGGCAGCACTTGATTGGCCGAAGAACGACTGTTCCGCTCGCCCTAACTGTGAGGGGAGATTCTGCATGAAATGCAAACGTCCTATATGTGAACATTAGCGGTATCGCGTATCGCTAAGCGTGGAAGCGCACTTGTTTGCCGTGCATCTTACACATGTAGCAACCTGCGGTCATCAGCTGCTACAGTTCCCTTCTCCTTTTTAGGCGTCTACCGCCTCCGCCCCTTCCCGCCTTCTATAATGATGGATGAGGAAAATGTTGTGTGAAGGCGCTGGCATTCCCTCGGCCTCATGTTGGCAAAATTGGTGCTCTTCTCTACTGAACGCGAACTCCGTAAGAAATGCCAAGGGAAACACCAAGGGCTAACCGCAGTTCCTGCCGTAGGTTCAGAAGTTGATGCTCTCAGAAAGACGGGGTGATTACATAAAAAGATTGCGAAACAGGCGGAAAAGTAAGTGTGCTTCCGAACTGTAGACAATGCCATGAAGAAACGTTGCAGACCGTCTAAAAGAGTCTTAAAGGGCAGTTGTGGTTCTGCAGCACTTCGGAGCGCTACCGAAATTGTAAGAAACATGCCGGAGAAAACTGTAAGATTTTTTTATTGGTGACAATATTTGTCTGAAGGTTCCATGAAAAGTTGCTTTCACCATATGATTGAAGTGCTTCAGAACATCACATTTTAAAGTGGGTTTCGCATGGCTTACAGGGTGCAGGCATAAAAAAAAGAGAGAGAAATAAGAAGTGCGAGAGAAATACGAGAGAATGCTTACGACAGCATATCAAATCCCAGGGCATCAGTCCATTCCTTCACAGAGGCAACAATGTTCGTGGCTTCTAATTGGGTTGTCATTAGTTTTCAAGGATATCAAATATTGTGTGAAAGCCCTAATCCGGAGGTTCAGTGTCTAGCAAGGTAGTCTAATGTTTGCGTCTCCGAGAGGCACATCATAAATGGAAGAACAGAAAAACAAAACAAAGTGGTGAAACCGTAGAAAGATAATACGAACAAACAGAAGTGATGGCTTCAGGACTAAGGTATGAGACGGTTGCCACGTGACCAAGTGTGACTAACAAAGTGGTGTACTATGTCGTAACGAGAAAGGGATGACGCCAATAAGTCATGAATGAGCATGGCTTGCAAGCAGTGCAGTGTGTCGTTGCTAGAAATTGACGAAGTCGTCAAGTCAACGTGAGCCGCATCAGTTGCAAAGTTGCGTCATATGCTGAAATTAAAAGTTGATGACTTGATCAAAGTGGCGTGGTCAAGATTACTTGAGGACTTTCACAATATACACTAACGTTGTAAATATTCTCTGTCAATATTTAATTCTAGGTGGCGCAGTCAACACCTTTCATTTAATCCCCTCAATGAACTAAAAATATAGCGCCAGCACGTGAAGATTGCCGTCCGCCTCCTCTCCGACGCTTTCCTTCGGCGTTCGACTTCCATTGGCCGAGCGCCATCACTTGTTTCCGTTTGCCTTTTACTTGCTTGTTGTGTTTGCTTCCTCCTTTCCTCTGGTGCAAAACAAGGCACGCGCGGCGCATATCGTTATGTGTTTTGCTACGGCTCGCGCTTCTTTCGCGCTGTTTTCTTTTTTTAAGTTGTTTCGATCGAAATGACATGTTGCTGCGCTTTAGTGTGCAGCACACATGGGCATGATGGCAAACGGTTGTTTATAATACCATTCGCGAATCGAGATGTGGCGCAGAGGAAGGTTTCACTGCACCGAATCAGCCGGGCGGACTTCAACTCAACTCTATGGTCGCGGCTCTCTAAGTGAGCAATCGCTCATTTCTAACCTAATATGCCGCCACACACTCTGTACGGATTCGTTCAGCTTTTCGTCTTGAAAAGTGCCACATGGCCGCGCGTCATATGTTTTTACACGTTTCGCTTTAGAGATCGGTCAAGTGTAGAATAGTTTTCTTGGTTTTTAGCTACTCACTCATGCATTCTGAGGCATTGTCTTAGTCGTGAATGTAAGCTAACTGCATGTTTTGAGTGGGTCGCCGCATTTAACGAAACAGTGATGGCGCTTAGGTGACCTGATAAAGGCACACATTTCGTGCTTTGCTTTCATTTCGTGTGCTGTTTTCTATTTCCAATGTCACGCATGCAAGTGCTGATAGATCTGCCACTGAAGTTGAAAACACGTGTAAGACAACTGCTGCCACGCTTCTCAAGGTTACCGGCAGCTCGCAAGACAGTCAAAGCGGCCAAGAAACCATACACAGAATGTTGCTAAATTGTTCTCCTCTGCCGCCTAGTCGCAATTTTTTAAAGCATACCGCTCACTTTGGCCAACGTGTGACGAACGACGGACGCACGAAAGTAAAGGCGAATTGAAACGAGGCCGAAATCACTTACGTGTGGTGTGGAGACACAAACAGCTGAAACTATATTAGCGGAAAATCCCAGTCGGCATTCCGTATTGATGTTTTAGCAGCGAGTAATAATTTAACGTGAACACACTGCGACAAAATGAAAGCTGAAATGCTCTGGTGAGACCCGACCCCAGATGCTTTACCGGCGCCCGCTGCGGAGAGCGTGCGATAGCATGCGCTAGCCCTGCACCTTGTAGGTGGAACCATGGTCGTAGCGCAAGAGGAGGATTGGCGGCGCCGGAGGAGGAGAGAGGAGATGACGCTACATTTAATTTATTGAGGGGCTTTACTTTCATTGTACCGTTTACATTTCGCAAGTACATACATACTGATGCTCATTGTGCAAATTCCAGAGGAGCGAACCGCTGCGCTGGCTTCACGGAGAGAGTATATAATATTCATTCAAAAAAGTACGTCGTTGCGATTGGAAGCTTTTATCAGCTAGAAAACACACAGGAGCCTACGGCCACTGACAAAAACGAAGGATAGGACTTTTTTATTGTTTGGTAGTATTAATTAACCGTGGAAATGACGTACGAGAAAGTAGGAGAAAAACCAACCACATGCTGCCGGTGGGATTCGAACTCAAGACTTTGGAATTTTGCGTCCGTTTCTCTACGGCTCAGCTACGGTGATGGTTGTTTAACCTCCCACTTTATTAGATATTTATGTTGCTTGTAAATAATATTTGAGTGTTCGGCCACGCCACCCCCGTCCACAGCAGCGAACATGGAAAGTCCTGTTTTTACTTAAAGTGTGACTTCATTGTTTAGTTGACCACTAACGTCCAATGCGGCGCTTGCCTCATTACCACAGGCTGCAATGTTTTGAACCTGTGAACTTGTATGGAAGGTACTCCACACCACTGTACACCTACCTTGGACATACTGCGGTGCTATCCCGGGAAGCGCCCTCAAGACGCTAGGAGGAGGATCATGTGTGCTGCTCTGCTGCTTTATGAGTCATTCTTGACCGTTTAGCTCCTTCGTTCATGGCTTCATGGTTCTTTGCGCATTCTACATCAGCAGTATTTGATTAATTCTGCAACCAAGCGCCTAATAGAATTACGAGGTGTCACAGTGCAACCGGCTGAGTCTTCGCCGCTGCTAAGGCAGCGTAATATTCAACCCGCTCCTTTAAAATCCGCTACACCGATAGTAAGAGATGGCCGACCGCAACGCCAATAAATCCGTGTGAAAAGACCTTTTTAGACGAAGTAGTTGTGCACCAGTTCAGAACGCCAAGTCATATCGGTGAAGTGCGACTCAAATGCGGGCCAATTAGGTTTGGATTGTGCTCGCAAATTAGGCTCTTTTAGACGTTTTCAAAAGTTAGTAGAACGACACACGTCTTAGACGGCACAGTGCAATATACAAATGCTTAGACTAAATATTTGTTTCAGCCAACTTCTTCGTTGTCGGCTGCTACTGTTTACATACTCTGTATAATACCTATAGATCATGATACGTCAATCAAAAGTGATAGTGGACTTATGCCGTTTAGCGCAGTCCTTGAACATGGTTGTGCTGTTAAGCCAAAGTTTAATTTATCTAGCAGTTTATTCTTTTCATCACGACAGTGACATGTATTCCGTTTGTGGCGCGTACAAGTTGAGCACGTTCGCGTCCACTTATTCCGCTCCGTAACTCCGCGCGTAGAGGTTGTCTACGTTCCGTTTGCGCCCACTTACTCATCACGCAGGACTGCCTCAGCTAGTGTGGCACAGACCATGCAACGCGAGAAGTGTCAGTGTTATTAAGCAGCGAATGATTTTTAGACGAGATGCTGTACCATCGTTTGGCTTTAGTTCAGAAGATAAAGAAAGCCCGTGCACGAAATTACTGACAGCGTCTTGCTTAGTTTGTTTTTAGGCTCGTCCGGATGAACTCAGCGACCGCCTTGGAACGGAGCTCACGTTAATGATGTATTTGTCTCATTTTATAGGCTAACCATATATCGGGAGGATTTCATACCAGTGGCACTGAGGGAGTTGTCGCGGCTTTTTCGCCTCAGCGGGGTATCCAACTTCAGGGACTAATTTGACCTTGTTCTATCTAAATAGAACTTACAAGTTTTATGCAGTTTCTAACGAAAACCTGAATATTTTTCATGTTCCAACAATATTTCCTTTTTTATGAAACCATATATTCATAAAAATCATTCAAAATATACTTGCGGAATTTGGTAAAATTTAATCTTAAATACTTTAGCGACTATCATATTAAAGAGGAGTTCCACTTCATTGGTTTAGTTTTATTGGAAGATAAATATTAAACCACATAAATCATGGAGGGACGAAGTGTCAAGTATAAAACATTTATGTTTGGTTAGGGAATGAGTTAAGACGTAGAGCTTTGAGATATCAATACATAAAAGAAACTCTACCTGAAATGCTGCACACAAAGTCATGGTCAATGGAGTTTTATATCCGTCTGACCACACTCAGAGCTTGAGCTTGTGACCTTCACCGTATTTGTCTTGAATGAAATATTACTAAGGCAGTGCTAGAAAACAGTAACGAAAGGCCGCGAAGACGGACGATCAAAATACGTAAAACAGGAATGCGTTCACTAACACGAAAAAAGAAAACGAGTAACTGAACCTGTTTCTTCCTGAAGGGCGATTTCCCCTCCAGTATCACCTACACCTGCAGCAAAAGAAGTAGCGTGATCCAAAAATGCCCGGCTGGCATGATCGATTCCAGCGCCATTCTCCCCTGTGAAGGAGCTCGCGTCGAATACCAACCCAAGCTTGCTGACGTTCGTGCCAAGGAGTCCTACCAAGTTACCGCGAGGAATTGCCTTTGCACCGCAAGCAATATCGCCACCGTCGGAGATCTCGGCCTTGCACATGCAGACTGCGGATCGGGCGCCGGCCCTGGGCGATATTTGAGCATGGCGGCTGAGGCGCAGTATAGTGTTCTGCGCAGGCTTGTTGCTAGGTGTGCTCGAGGTCGACTTTGTAGACTTGTCGCTGTCCTGTCGCTGGTGGTCAGTTGTTGCAGTAACGTTTGCATACAGTGCTAGCACATACGTACGGATACGTCGTAGGATAGTGCTATAGAGTTTTGTCGCCATGAGCATATGAGTGATGTTTGTTTAAGCTTAAATTTAGGGGCTGCGCAAACGTGCTGATGTCTCGACGTCTTCTTCTTCTTTATAATGACACATGCTCACAGTGGGGGATTGGCCAGAATTCATTGTAGGTGACATAATATAATTGATAATGTCGATTTCACTGTATGATAGAAAACCTAATAATTAGGAGTTAGTGTTGCTGAAATAATTTGGAATTTTGAGGCGATAGTAATAGAAAACAATGAAAAATATTAAAATTGTAGCGTAATAAAAATAATAATAATAAAAAAGAGTACAATCCAGACAGATCAGCGCTAACACACAAATCTTTCAGTAGCTATATTATAATTGTGATGTAACTCACACACCGTTTTTAGGCATTGCAAGTTGTGCACCAATTTTTTTCTTTATCATTAACTTGTTTTTGCGATATATGCGTTGGCGTGTTTTTGTTACCATGACCAACTGACAAAAATATGTCAATCGAAAGGGGGTAATTTTATTGAAAGTGGCATGCAACAGGGAACGTTACCAATAATGAGAGAATTTATTTATTGTATTTTATTTATTTATTGTACATAGTTTCAAGGCCGGTAGGCACAACAGAAAGGAGTGGTACAGAACATTATTTGCAGAACGAGAAAAAAAAATGAAGGAACTATAAGGCACTTTGAACAGCGAGCTTGAAATTGGTGCTGTTACAAATTGTGACTGAGGAGGCGGGAAGGCGGTTCCATTTAGTGGCGGTTCTTGGTAGGAATGAAGAACGGTATAGATTAGTGCGGCAAGATGGCACTTCAACTTTGTGTTGATGATCGATGCGAGATGAGATGTAACTCGGTCTGGTGAAAAGATTTTCTTTCGGGAAAAAATTGAGGTAGTAATGTAACTGGGTCTGGTGAAAAGATTTCCTTTTGGGAAAAAATTGAGGTAGTAATGTAACTGGGTCTGGTGAAAAGGGTTTCTTCGGGAAAAAGTTGAGGTAGTATATTTTATGAAAAAGACAGAGGCGAGAGTGCTTGCGACGTAGTGAAAGGTCAGGCAGATCTAGGCCCGAATTCTGAAACGCTCCTTGCCTTACTAAGGGCTCCTCACACACTCTAAGGCGGCCTGAC
>JAJIZL010028152.1:0-46906 GCA_023969395.1 Amblyomma maculatum | reverse complement strand
ATAGGTGAGCACAGGTAAGATACACCGGGGTTCATCCGGACGTTAAACATCCGATATGCGAGCCACCACATTGTTCTCGGTACTACACGTTCGAAAAAAAAACACGCTAGAGGCTCTCGAGAGCACTGCCGTTGGCACACTGGTCATTGGGTACAATACCGCATCTGGCAAAACGCTGTCTCGTGGTGAGGACGCTCCAGCACCTCAGACAGCCAAAATCTAGCAGTTTGCCGACCTCGGCGGCTGCGTTTCGATGGAGGCGAAACGTAGAGGCGTCCGTGTGCTGTGCGATGTCAGCGCATATTAAAGATCCCGAGGTGGTCGAAATTACTCCGTAGCCCTCCACTATGGCTCCTCTTTCTCTCTATCCACTTTCACTCCCACCTTCCTCCCTTCCCTTACGGCGCGGTTCAGGTGTCCACAGAAACACGTGTGACAGATACTGCGCCTTTCCCTTCCTGTGAACTAACCAATCAATCAAATCATTTGGCAGCCGACCAGCTGCCCACGCTCGCCAGTTGGGGACAGCGGTCTCTCGTTGCTCATCAGCTGAAAGCCTGCGAACGGCAACTAGTTCGCTGATGCGTATGGCTAGTAGGCCGCCTACCTTAACATCTGACAGGTCAGCATCGAAACTTTGTCTCGGCAACCTCGAGGTAAAAGGGCAGAGGTCTGTCCACCTGTGGACAGAGGTAATGTTTATTGTAAGCACAGGACGAACCGTACTCCTCCAGTAGTGGATGAGGGAGCGACCAGGGTAAGACTCGTCAGCTCTCTACCAGACATAACGCGAGTCGAGTACTGGAGCCACTGTCAGGATGTTCGGCAGGCCAATGCCTCCCCTGCTCCTCGGAAAGTGCAGGACGTAACGGGCGACCAGCGCTGTCCTGCCGCCCCAACCAAAAGTCCTTATAAGAGATGCGAGTCGCTTCACCACAAGGCGCGGGATTGTCGCGATATGCGCCACATAAACGGTGAAGCGACGCTCGTGTCTTGACGACACTGACTTTAGTATTGAGCGTGAGGTTTAAACGCGCTGCGGCAAAAAGGATGGGCGTTTCTCGCGAGAGAACTGCTTCCCAGGGGCGGGGAGAGACTCCGCTTGGCTCAAACAGCACGCTGAGGACACGCATTGCGTGCAGAGGCGGTACGGGCTAAAAGGCTCCTGAACTTACGACGAGGAGTGCGTTACTTTGCCGTTGTCAGATGGGGAGGGAATTTAGCACCCGGAGGTGCCGTGCCCCAGAGTCACACATAACTCATCAGCCCATCATCATCCATTCAACACCTCCGGCAAAGTCCCCCCCAGGGCCAAGTGGGGTCTGGGAGAGTTTTTTTAGTTTTCTTCGCGTTCAGTTTCAGTTCAGATACATCTGCGTATTCTCACGCACGAAGAGTGAAATGTCCGCGCATGTGCCCTTCTGAGGATACAACTCACACACACACTAATATACAGGAGCTCCAATGTGGCTAACCCTACAGCTGAAGACTGTAGCACTGATTCTTTATCATGTGCGAGAACGCAGAAAATAGCTCAGGCAGTTTGTAGTCTTTAGTAAAGCGATTCAGCTGTATAATCTCATTTGTATTCTCTTGCAACTTTTCTTTTCTCACGGAGTAAATGTTTGTTTTCTGATCAAGCTAAATTTGATTATTTTAGTACCGAGTATTTATAGTCGACGAAGAAAAGTTAAAGGGACTCTTAGATGTCTCAAGAAGAGAATGGCAAAAGCCTACCCGGCTGTTCCTGGCCCTACGGGCCTGGGACTGGTAGGTCAACGCCGCTTGCGGTGGAGGCTAGCCTGGCACATAATTTTATCTGTTGTAGGCGGTCATTGCAGCCGCCACCGCCGCCACTGTTGCGACGCGCGTCTTTCTCTTCCTCTTCTTTTTCTTTCTTTCCTGCTTTCCCTCTCCTATCCGCACGAGGCCGCGGAGTTGCCTCAGCTACAGAGCCCGTAGCAGCACCGTGCATTTTCTTTTTAGAGCGCAGCTCTTTGGCGCCCGTTCCTGGGTTTCGCGGCGGCGTCGGCGTTGTCCCTCGTAACCAGCTCCACTTTCACTCCCACCTTCTTTCCTTCCCTTACGGCGCGGTTGCTGTGTCCACAGAAAACGAGACAGATACTGCGCCTTTCCATTCATGTGAACCAATTATGAAAGGCACGCTTCACAGCTCAAGTGGACTTTCACTCTCACCTTCCTTCCTCCCCTTCCGGCGCGATTCAGGTGTCCACAGAAACAAGTGACCAACACTTCGCCTTTACAATCGTGTGAAACAATTATGAAAGGCACGCTTCACAGAAGCTCAAGTGGAAGACGCGACCACGAATGGTGCACACTGCAAAGATAATTCATGAATAATGCGAGCGCCCACACCGAACTGCAGGGTAACATGTGCAGTAACCGAGAATTCACACACTCACAGAGAAAAGCATCATATTTTGATGTAGCTTGCTTATATACACCTAGTTCACGGTAAAAAAAAAAACTTCGCTTTTCAAAATATGTCTCGAATGGCATCGTTCCAGCATTAAGCTCTTTGGCGCTTGTTCCTGGGTTTCGCGTCGTCGTCGCCGTCGCCATTGTCCCTCGTAACCAGTTGTCTGTAATTGTACATATATGTCTTGCTCGAATTAGTTGCCTAAATCTATAGAAAAGCTGAAACAGCGGACGAGCTGCGCTTAAATTTCGCATTAGAAAGTGCCGTAATCGTCGTCATTTTATGCGAAGCATACTAGCCGCACAACCGAGCTCTTCCTTGCTGCGCCGCGCGCGGCCGCGTAAATGAATGAAAACTTTATTTCCACCGAAAAGGAGCCCTTCATCTCCCGCCCCCGGCACGCAGGCCGGGTAGCGGGTCAGGAGGGCCCCGCAGGCTGAGGTCAGGTGTGGTTACAAGCACTCTTCACGGCCTCAGCAGCCAGGCGGGTCGCGTGCCGCTGAACGGTGGGATCTCCGCTCCGCAGCCAAACCTCCCAGGCTTCTCTACTATCAATGTTAATGCCGGCGCCTGGGGAATCGGCGCATTGCCATATTATATGATCTAGCGTGCCTTTTTGTCCGCAATTTTTACATTTAGAATCTTCTTCCTCCCCGGTCTGTGTTAAGAAAACCCAGACAGGGCAGATGTAGTTATCGGCTTGTAATCGCCTCCAGATGCGTGCTTCATTGTTAGTGAGAGACCGATCTGGGGGAGGGTATACTTTTCGATCTAATTTGTAAGATTCTGTGATCTCATTGTATGTGATAGTGCAATCTTTAATTCCCTTGCATTCGGGCTGTTCTACCGCTGCCCGGTGGTAGAGATCTCGGGCCAGCAGGTGCGCAGCTTCGTTGCCAGGGACAGATTCGTGTGCTGGTATCCATATGATGGATATGGTTCTAGTAATGGGATTTGTGAGAAGAATCTTTTTGGCCTCCTCTGAGATCCGTCCTTTTGCAAAATTCCAGACAGCCGTTTTGCTGTCGCTGATTATAGTTTTGGCCTGTGTACCAGTGCATGCGAGCGCTATTGCGACCTCTTCAGCTGTACTAATGTCACGGGTGCGTGTTGAGGCCGCAATTTTAGGTGCACCTTCTCCATTTACTACTGCCGAGACAGCTGCTCCATGTCGTCCGCATGATGCGTCTACATAAGCAACTTCATCGACTGCTTTGCGTTTCATCCTTTTAGCGATGGCTTTGGCTCTGTGTTCTCTGCGTTCTTTGTTGTAGTCTGGGTGCATGTTTCGAGGTAAGGGTGGTACCAGTATGTGTTCCCTTATGTTGGGTGGGATAGATGTTTTCGTCTGTGGGCCTCTGTCTGATTGGTGTCCGACCCAGTCTAGGATGGCTCTGCCTGTCTCCGTCTGACTTAGTCTTTCCAGTTGAGAGATTCTGACAGCTTCAGTGAGCTCTTGCCATGTATTATGAATCCCCATTTTCTCCAGCTTCTCTGTTGATGTGGAGACAGGGAGGCCTAGTGCGCGTTTGACGCATTTTCGAATTATGACGTCGATTTTTTCACGTTCTGTCTTTTTGAGATTGAGAAAAGGTGTGGCATAACATATGCGACTGATGATGTAGGCCTGTGTCATTTTGAGTAGACTACGTTCCTTGAGACCGTGTCCTCTAAGCGCTACTCTTCTGAATATGCCCGTAACTTGGGCTGCGTAGTTCTCCAATTTTTTGATGGTGTTTGTGTTCTGCCCTCTTGCTTGGAGGATCATTCCTAGGATTCTAATTTCCTCTACTTGTGGAACCGGGTAGTTTTCAACATTTATCTTTATGTCTGCTTTATTCTTCTTATATTTGGGGTTGTAGATGAATAGTTCTGACTTTTGCGGCGAGCAGGATAGACCGCGTAGCTACCACTTGACCTACATCGGCGCACCACGTGATATGACGTCACCACAGCTGTGAAAGCTGGGGCTCAACTCGCGCGCTCGCTTGCGGACGCGCAGCCTCCGCCGGCGGCCTAACTCCCGCTCCTACCGCTAGGAGATACTTACGTCGCGCAATTGTATAAAAGGTGACGAACTCGTTGAGTCGGTTGAGCAGCGAGATGTCGGTCAGGGAGAGGGCGGCTCGCCAGACCGCAAAGCGCAAGCTACAAACAGCCACGGAAACGGGAGAAGAACGAGAAGTACGGCTTGCCAAGCGACGTGCACAGTATGCAGCTAGACGACAGCGTTCGAGAACCGATGCCGAGGTGAAGGATGAAGCTTCGAGTACTTCTACTCGATTCGAGCGGCGAAATGCTACCAAACGGAAAATGCGTGCTGAAGACTGATCATCATAGTGTATTTATTGGTTTGGGAGGCGAAACGAAGTGGCGTCCGTGTGCTGTGCGATGTCAGCGCACGTTAAAGATCCCCAGGTGGTCGAAATTATTCCGTAGCCCTCCACTACGGCTCCTCTTTCTCTCTTTCCACTTTCATTCCCACCTTCCTCCCTTCCCCTACGGCGCGGTTCGGGTGTCCACAGAGCAAGTGTGACAGTTACTGCGCCTTTCCCTTCCTGTGAACCAATTTAACTTTAGAAAAATAAAGGAAGAAGCAGAGTAACACATGAGTTGTTCTTGTCTATGAAATGGCTAATCAGGTATAGCCAGGTAATGTCTTGTCTATGAATGGCTAACCAGGTATAGCCGGGTAATGCTTAAATTTTTAGGCTAGTATGCGTTGCATCCTAGGCTTAACCATAAGCTAAGCCAGGCCAATTTTTTTCTTCTTCCTACAGCCACAACAACAACAACAGGCCTACCTTTCATCCCCTAACATTTGCCTCTCAATCGTTTGCCTCCTACCAGACGTCGTCTTAGCACATTTACAGCATACATGAACGAAACCTCACACTACTCACAACTATGCTAGGCTTTCGACCTCGGCTCTCCGCCCCCCCCCCTCCCAGGATGCCTTGCTACAGATAACTACTGACATTCTCGACCCGAGCGCGCCAGCACACACGAAGGCAATTTGAGCCATTGACCTCAAAAAAGCTTTCAATAACGTCAAACACACCGCCATTTTACTAGCAATGACAGAACTCAACGCAGGTACCAAGGTACACGGATACTTAAAGGCCGTTTTACAAAACCGCACCGCCACGCTGCACGTTGACAACATCCACACAACCTCACGCGCTGGCCAGCATAAAAACGCCACAAGGCTCTGTCCTATCTCCTTCCTATTTATATAACGCTTATTCCCCTTGCTCGTAGAATACAAACTATCCCCCCCCTCCTTCAGCACACACTATATGCTGACGACATTACTCTCTGGACCACATATGGGTCCGACGGACAAATCGAAAATACCCTACAAATCGTAGCGGACACCAGAGTTACTATCACACATGCCGTCGGTCTCGAATGTTCTCCAGAGAAATCAGCGCTCCTACTCCTGCCGCCGAAAGGTGGGATCTACCACTCGAACACTGAGATACACATACAGGGTAGACGCGTCCCTCGAGTGAACACGCTACGTATACTTGATATCTATATGCAAAACGATGGGAAGAAAAAGGAGACACTAAAAATGCTGAAGCAAACCCTCGTAGCAACCGCGCAACTAATAAGACGAGTCACGGGATAAGCGCACGGACTCCGGGAAGCTGATACTCTCCGCATAATCCAGTCCTACATAGTCGTATCCTCTATGCTACCCCTTATCTTAGACTTACCGCAGGATAAACTCAACGGCTAGACGCCATGATTCGGCAAGCAACTAGAACGGCTGTTATTCTACCAGGGAACACAAGCAACGAGAAACTGCTTGCCTTGGGGCTGCACAATACAATACGCGAAATAAGTGAAGCACACCTTCAAGCCCAATACATTCGCCTTGCTGCCACATCCCACAGGTAGACCAATATTGCACAAACTCAACATCCGGATCCATGCTAACGACCCAAAACTAAGAACGCTTCCATCTCACATCAGAGAATCTCTCTGCATCAAACCGCTACCTCGAAACATGCACCGTTTGCGGGATCAAGGCCGCAGGACTGCCCGGGCTAAAGCACTTCACAAGTGGTACGGCGACGCTCCAATGCGGTCTGGGTAGAAGCAGCCGTAGACGACCGGGGAGCTACGGCTGTAGTATACCAACCAAATATCGACCCCCCCCCCCCAGTTTCGAACTGCCGCCAGGCACCACAGCAGAAAAGACTCAAGAGACCGCCATCGTCGTGGCCCTGACAGACACTAGTGCCAACTACATCATCGACGACTCCAAAACCGCAATCTTAAATTATGCTAGAGGCAAGATACACCTCTCTGCCAAGTGTCTGCTAGCCACAATAACCCCCCAATACTCCCCGCTCGTTGAGCTAACCTGGGTGCCTGCGCACTCGAGAAATCCCGGCAACGAGGCCACCGACTCCATAGCCCGAGGGTCAAGAAACTGGGCACAGGCGGAACTCGGGGTATTTGTCAAAGGAGCGCATGCATACCTTCGCTGAGTTCATTGCACACTTCCGCGCCGAACAGCAATATCCACCACCACACTCCTGCCTTACCACCAGGGAACAGCATTCCCTGGCGACGGTTGCAAATGAGGACTCTCTCCACTCCCACCCTATTATCTCACTATCAATTAATCCCACCAACCTGCCCCCTCTGTCAATCCCCTAAAGCGACACGGACCAATATCCTACCAACCTGCCCGGCGTCTCCTCCCCCCAGCGGATCGGTGCCGCTCCGGACTTGGGAAGACTGGGAGACCACACTATGCTCCAAGGACCCGGCGAAGCAAAAGATCGCAGTTCGCCGGGCTGCCAATGTCATGGACAGATTGAACATGAATGTTTGAGTGAGGTGGGGTCATGCGGGGACCCAGGAGGCCAAGGGGCCCCGAATACCCTTGCAAAATAAATGTTTTGTCCTCCTCCTCTTTGTTGCACACAATGCTTGCTCACGGGATTTTATTCCACGCGCCTAGAGAGACTTTCGACTTAAGTTGCCAGTAGTTTAGCTCTGGTTAAACCTGGTAAGTTTCGCAAGCAATACTGCAATGGTTGCGCTTAAGGCTCAGCATGTAGTGTAGCTGCGGGTGTAGCTTTGCGTGTTTAGCCACGATTAAAGACACGGTACACGATAAATGACGTGCGGCTCTCGTCTCCTCGGTCTCTTCGGCACGTTGTTTTTGACGCTCTTCACACCGTTTTGCCTGTCTGGCAGCATCGCGACCTTGTTCTTTCTCAAGCTTTTTCTCACGTTTTTCAGCAGACTCCTGAGCACGTCGTTGTCGCCTGGTTGCATTCCAGCATTCTTGGCTACTCGGTGATTCTTCTCCTCCTGTTGTTGATGCCGAGTCATCACCGTCCAAGGCATTCTGAAGACTCCATGCAGGATCATCAACAGACGTACAAGTGTCTAGACGTGCACGATGCGCTCGTCTAGCTGCGTCTTGAGCTCGCCGTTGTGCTAGCCGTTGTTCACGTTCTTCAGCAGTCTCTTGAGCCCGTTGCCGTTTTCTGGCTTCTGCGCATCGCCGATGCATCTCCTTCGAAGACCGCATAGCAACAGATTTACCCCGACGCGAACTCCTATTTCTCTCTTTCCACTTCACTCCTGTTAGCGATCGTCTTTTTAACGCGGTAGCGTTAAGGAGCTCGTGTCGCAGAAAAGCCGGTGTCGTCGGCGGCGTTGGCCGTGAGCGATAAATCCCGGCATGCACTTCATAAATAAAAAGAAACTTCCAAGATGGGCTGGGTGGGAATCGAACCAGGGTAGCCGGAGTGTGAGACGGAGACGCTAAAAGTGCTGTTTATCTACGGGAATGTATCTGCGCTCTGCCCGACCCACCACAGTGGGCAGAAGTTCTGGATGACCTGGTAAAATTGAAGAAATTTTAACCTCACACGCGTCAGCTCAAGGGCAGCTGAGTGTTTTATTAAGTGTGACAATTTGTTGTTCATGTATACCTCGGAAATAAAGAGAAAAAAAAACACTCAACCACGAGTTCGATGCTTGAAAGCGGTACAAAAGTGCTTCTAGTGAATGCGATGTTGCCTTTGAAACATGCCGTAGAACGTTATACTGCGGTGTATATTGGTAATTATGAGCATGTTACTTACAGAAGTCGCAGTTACACGAGTAGCGAAGTACGTTTCCGCTACATTTCTTCTGCGCTCTGCGCACATGCAGAGCCATCTTGCGGCAAACACAGAACCCCTCCTCGCAATGTCCGGCGCTGCCCCGACACGTGGCGTGCCACTCGCCCCTGACGTTTCGCCGTTCACCCTCACGGGTTGTAAAATCAAGCGTCTTTCCTTTCTTTAGATCACTATCTTCGCTCACCCGCTCCTCCCCTTCGGGCCGCGCGGGTACCGGTGCGAGGATGCCCCAATACCCTTGCGTTTAATAAGTTTTCTCGCTCTCTCCCGACGTGCAATAACGCTATCGCGTTCCACTCTTGAAGGCGAAGCTTAAGCGTCCTCCAAATTTTCTTTTATCACTGCGTAATTCCTTACCCTGGGCGGCGGCCGTCCGCCCCTGACCCTGAGTGATGCGTCCCGACCACCGCTTTGGCGCACGTACCTGGATTTTAACGCGCGCGTGCCAAATCTGACCTCGCTCGCATAGCATGCACTGAGAGAGTGCAATCCGGGGACCACTAGGAGTGCGAAGTGCGTAAGGAAGGGAGTGAGCGATGCGTCAGCACGGAGAGCGGACGCTTGAAAGCTGTGTGTGAATTTTTGGTTCTAATGCTAACACTCCTCACTTCCTCCCTTCCCTCACGGCGCGGTTCAGGTGTCCACGCAGTTGCGGCTCAAGGTCAAGCGTGGCGTCCGCCGGGGATACGCAACGGCTCGAAACCTGACGTAGTATTGCTTACGCAATAAACTTCTAGAAGGCACTTTGGACCACTAAATTTCGGTGACGGAAAGGTCATTTAAAGCCCGGTGGATTGTAGCCATCCACTATGAAACCTCTAAACTGTTTCTTCTTTCAATCCCAAACTCCGCTAATTGCTGCTCCGCTTTCCGAAAAAAAGTTTTGGCTGGAGCAACGAAATTTCGACCTCAATCCCATCAAGTCAGCTGCGGTTGTCTGCGTAAAATTGGCAGCTACCTGTGGACACCACCCGCACACAGGTGGGACTATTAAGGCATTTTTAGGGCCGATCATCACTTGCGTGTCGTGGCGGCGACGCTAGGCCTAACGGCTGCGCCGCAGCCCGGCCGTGGGTGAGTCGCCCAAGAGCGGCAAGATAGCTGAACAGCTACAACGTGGCTACGACCCGGCCACCATGACCTGGTCAGAGATTTCGGCAACTTCTGCGGCTGATAGCTCGGATTCTGCGCCCATCGAGAACGCGAGGCTATTCAAATTGGTTGAACGCCGCTCCCGCAAGCGGAACGCCAAGAAGGCGGACACAAAGTTGAATGACCCCTAAACACAGGAAAACGCTGCTGCGCGCGCTGCAGCACTTCACGGTGGGCCCCCGCGTGACTCTGGACTCGTTTGGAAACCAAAGCCGCTTCCGCGGCTTCACCCCGAAGACATTGTCATCATCCTGAAGCCCCGGGTGACCGTCGCTCTCAAGGATGTTTTCCAACATGGCGAGCTGGGAGCAGCGTTCGCAGCCTACCTGGGCACCCAGGCCGCAGCATCGCTCAGCCTCCTCCCCACGTGGGAGCAAAATCTTATTGTCGCAGGCACCCGACAACCGCACGTCGCTGACAAGCTTCTGCGTGATTTCGAAATTGAGTCACCCAAAGGTCAGCTCCCCATGTACGGCCAATTGAAACTCACTGGTGATATGTGTCACGGCGTTATCACCGTAGCCAACTACGAGACCAGTGAGTCACTCCAAAACAAGATCCAGTGGCGTGCTGGAGAGCTTGCCGATATCCGCAAGCTTGGAAAATCAAACGTCGTGGCGCTCACTTTTGTGGGCAAAGTGGTGCCGCGATTTATTCACTATAATTCAGAAGTGACCCTTGTACGTGCGTACAAACGAACTGTCCCGGCCTGCGTGCGATGCGGTACTGCGGGCCACCGGGCGGACACATGCCCCTGCCCGGGCAACGAAAAGTGCGGCCTATGTGGCCAAACGGTGCCGACCGTCGACGGGGTCGAGGCACCTCATGAATGCACTCCATCCTGTGCAGTTTGCGGGCAAGCCCACCCTGCCAACTCACGTGACTGCACATGAAAATTCCGCCAGCTCAAGGTACTAGGCCCCAAGGCCAAGCGCCGTGAGCCCCCAGCAAAACGGCGGCAGCCAAGGCAACAAGCTTTAGGTGGCAATGGCGGAACGCCGCCTGCTGCTCCTGCCACCGACATCAAAACGCCACCTGGGAAGAAGAAGGCGCCTCCACCGCCACTGCCCAGCGGCATGGACAAGCACCACTTCCCGGTTCTCAAGACGGGTGGCGCTGCCGGCGCCCGGGCATCAGCGCCCCAACACGGCAAACAGGTGAGCAGCCGGGCGGGGATCGCCTCCTCTTCTCCCCAGCCCCCCTCTTCCCCACTCACCGTCTCCGCGCTCGATGCGGAATACAAAAAACAGATTGACGTGCTCCAGGCACAGAATGAAATTTTACTGAACAAAATTCAAAATTTAGAATCCAAAATTGACGTCCGCCGCTTCGAGCTCGCAGAACTCGGACGCGATGGAGAGCGATGCGGAGCTGTCGCCAGCCCTCGTGACAGCGATCTCCGCGATGGAGGAGCGCTTATCCTCAAAAATGCAATCTATGATCGAGGCCGCTATGGACCAGATCTTCACCAAGGTCATAACTGCCATACCCGCGGTCGTCTGAAAACACATCTCGGACAACCCCCACCTCCTCCGTCGGTCGGGGCCCATTAGGGACGTATCCCGTCCTGCAAAATTCATCCGTCGGATCATTGATTCGGACAATGAGGACAGCTGCCCCGCTCCTGCCGCAACCCCCTTGGTGCCGCAGGTAGCTGGCTCTGGGGCAGCCACTCCGTCCTGTCCCCTCCAAAAATGTTCAATCATGGCGAGACACCTTAGCCAAAGGCGCTATTCTACCTCCAATTCGGCCATCTCAACATTAATAACACAATGGAACTGTAGAGGCTTTAAGGACCACGCTAAGCGGGCCAATTTCCACCTCTACCTTGAAACATTCGAGTCTGTACCAGCCGTGGTTGCCCTCCAGGAGCCAGGCATGGGCGCCACACTTTCAAATTACATGACATTCCAACAGGATCCCGCGTCTTGTCTTCTCGTACACAAAGCATGCACAGCCAACTTAGTGGATCTCGATCTCCAACTAGATTACTCCTATGTAATGGTGACAATCCTACCACTCCGCCGCAGGGACCCGCCATTGCATGTACTCAACGTGTACTGCCCTCCCAAACTCAAGCGAGTGACATTCGCGGACCTTTTCAGCCGCGCGCTAAGAGCAGCGGGTCGTGATCCCCTCCTGATCATGGGCGACTTTAACGCTCCCAGTCAGCTGTGGGGGGTATCGCAAAGAGGAGTAGCGCGGACGTAAGTTGGCGGAACTTGCGTCCACGTTGGGCCTCACACTCCACACTGACCCGGTCTGCCCAACACGGTAAGGAAACTCCTTGACACGGGATACATGTCCGGACTTAACCTTCACTCGCAACATAAGACACGCAGACTGGCTCAACACCGAGTAAACCCTCGGTAGTGACAACTGCATCCTTAACATTACAATACACACACGCCCGCTCAAACGTCCCACAACACAAGCCCGCATCCTAGATTGGACGAAATTCTGGCAAAATTTTGACTCACTTGATAACACACCCATTTCCGAGCAGGGCTACTCAGCATGGTCCCAACAGCTGCTGACACACCGTCGCTCGCATGAAACACATATCCAGCTCTCAGAGGCGGTTACGGACGTGGATAACCACCTCCTACACCTCTGGAAAGCCCGTCGCAGCCTCGTCCGCCGTTGGCGGCGCCAGAAACACAACAGAAAGCTTAAAGCTCGAATTGCCGAGCTCACCCAGAACGCGGCTGGGTACGCGGCCCATCTCGCCGACTCCAACTGGGTGGATAGATGCAACACGGCCGCGCGACAAATGTCTAGCCGCAACACATGGAGCTTCTTTCGAGCCCTCATCGACCCAACCCAAACACGAACCGAAACACAAAAACATTTGCAGAGAGCCGAGCATGCTTTCTCTGGCAACACTACTCTATTGGCACAGAAACTCCGGGACCAGTATCTGTGTACAGCCCAAGACCCCCGTGGATCATCATACTCTTATGCAGGCAGAGAGAACACAGAGCTGGATCAACTTTTCCAACTCCATGATATGCGGGCGGCTCTTGCCAAAATGAAACGGGGCACTGCCCTGGGAAGGGATAAGGTCACCGTCAAACTTTTGACGAACCAGCCCGACTCGGCATACCGGTCCCTCCTTGACTACATCAATGCGATTTGGCGCGGGGACACCCCCCTGCCAAGTGACTGGAAAACGGCTCTGGTAACCTTTATTCCTAAATCAGGGAAACCAATTGACACAGATAACCTCCGTCCCATCTCTCTCACCTCCTGTGTGGGCAAACTAATGGAGACGATGGTGCGGGACCGGCTATCTGAATATCTTGAACAAAAACATGTATTCGCAGGCACCATGTTCGGATTTCGCCCACACAGATCCACTCAAGATGTCCTCCTGGAACTCAATCGGGAAGTCCTTGACCCACTCGAATGCCCCCATAATGGCCGGGTAGTACTCGCCTTAGATCTCAAAGGGGCATTTGATAATGTAACACAAGAGATTATACTCACCCACCTAAGCCAGACCGACTGTGGTCTCAACACATTCCAATACATCAAGCAATTTCTCACAGATCGTCAGTCCTACATTCGCATCCAAGATAATGAGCATGGTCCTTACCTACTCGGCACGCGGGGAACCTCCCAAGGCGCACTACTTTCCCCGCTGCTCTTCAATTTGGCTATGATGCACCTGCCTGCCCAGCTCGATGGTGTCACTGGTGTGCAGCACGCCCTGTATGCCGATGACATCACCCTGTGGGCCACGCATGGCAGTATCCGGGACATTGAAACCAGCCTGCAAACAGCGGCGACGATAGTAGACCGCTACGCCCGCCGCTGTGGTCTTCAGTGTTCTCCACAAAAATCAGAATGTGTGCACCTCCGCCCCTCGCGAAAGTGCACAACTCAAATCACTCTTTCTTTAGACAGTGGTCCCATACACGAAGCGGACGAGATACGGGTACTCGGACTCTACATACGCAAACACAGACGGTCAGACACTACATTGGCCAAACTCCGTAAGGTGGGGGACCAGGTGGGCCGCATGATCCGCCGGGTTTCAAACAAACGCGGGGGGTTGCGAAGTAAGGATGCCTTGCGGCTGGCAAACGCCTTCGTGACCAGTCGGATTCTATATTTGGCACCTTATCTCCACCTACGGAAACAAGAGGAGGATGCCCTTGAGGTTATCCTTCGCAAAATTGTCAAGCGTGCCCTGGACCTCCCCATCACTACTTCAAACAGCCGTCTTATGGCCCTTGGGGTGGTGAATACTTTCCGAGAGCTCCGGGAAGCGCACCTTACAAATCAGTACACGCGTTTGTCGCAAACGGAGTCGGGTCGCCGCCTTCTTGCTCGACTCCATATCCAACACACCACACTCATGGAAGACAGGTTTCGCATCCCAGAATTGTGGAGACGCGCCCTCTGCGTGCGACCTCTGCCAGCGAATATGTCACACGAAGATAATAATGGTCGGCGCTTGGCACGAGCGGAAGCCCTAGCCCGACATTATGGCAACAAAACAGGTGTATAGTACGTGGACGCCTCCGGCCCTCACCACGGGGGATGGTACACGGCCGCTGTAGTTCACAACAGCAAAACGGTTAACGGTCTCACCTTCAGAGCCCAAAGTACAACACACGTAGAAGAGGTGGCGATTGCTCTCGGGGCCTCTCATTCTGACTCAAAATACATAATTGCCGACTCGCGAGGAGCCTGTCGGAACGTCAGACAAGGCTGGACTCCTTTACTAGTCTATAAAATTTACTTAAATTGCATGCGGGATACGAACCCCGCACACCGCTACCTTATATGGGCCCCTGCTCATCAGGGTTTGGCAGGAAACGAGGCAGCAGACGCAGCCGCCCGCGCGCTCTCTCACCGGGCTGTTTTCTCCTCCCTACCCGATCAGGAACCCGATTTTAATCCGGCCTACACCTTCAAAGATATCACGACGTACCATCAAAATTATCATCACCTTTATCCCAGCCCATGTAAAGGTCTCAAAAAGGCGGATGAGCGGCTCCTTCTCCGCCTTTTCACCAATACATTGCTGTGCCCGGCAGCCCTAAAACATTTTGACCCCTGCTTTAGTGGCAGCTGCACACACTGTGGAGCGGTGTCTTCTGACATCTATCACATGGTGTGGGCCTGCCCCTCCAACCCGGCTATTCCCCCCATCCCCAACCCAACCCGGGAGAACTGGGAGGCGGTCCTGCTCGGCTGCCACGACTTACAGGACCAACAAGCCTTAGTCGGACGCGCCCGAGCGGCGGCAACCGCCAATGGGGTCCCCAACTAGGGACCTCCACCTAGTGCTTGTAAGGATCGGTCCCTTATGGGCCGATCCAAACATACCTCCTGGCCCTTGTGTAAATAAATGTTCTTACCACCACCACCTCCGCTTTCCCGGGTGTTTGTAGGCTCTCTGGAGCTGTGTTCGAAGCGCCAAATTAAAGACGCAGCACAGATGTCTGGATCGGACGCCGTCGGGTTCAGCTTCGGTTTGGTTTATGGGGTTTAACGTTCCAAAGAAACTCAGGCTATGAGAGAGCCGTAGTGGAGGACTCCGGAAATTTCGACCACTTGGGGTTCTTTAATGTGCACTTACATCGCACAGCACACAGGCGCCTTACTTTTCGCCTACATCGAAAAGCTGCCGCCGAAGCCGGAATTCGATCCCGCGTCCTTGGGAACAGTAGTCGAGCGCCGTAACCACTGCGCCACGCCGGCGGGGTTACCTCATGTATGCGTGAACGAAGTCATGAATGAAGCCTTCAATGATGGCGTCAAATCTGAACATTGTCACTACTTTTCATGATGTCACCATGTGATGATGTCAAAGGCGCAGCAATATTGTCTCTCACCGGATAAACGTCTAAACAATAGGGAGGCAGTCGCAAGGCGGCACCTGCAAGCTGGGAACTTTGTAAACCCGGTCTGGGCATATTATGCCAAGATGGACGAAAGAAAAAACGATAAATGCAAGCACTGTGGGGAGAGATGAACCCTCGACCATATAATCTAGGAATGAGCTAGCTCCCCAGAGGCTAAAGCAAATATAAATTGTAGAGAAGCCTGGGAAGCCCTGCTGCGGAGCGAGGTCCCTGCTCCACAGCAACAAGTTATCCTCCTGGCGGAAGAAGCCGCGAAGAGCCAAGACCTCTTTTCCTGCTTCTGATTGCGGAGGCCTCAGCTCCCGTCCCTTAGGCTTACGTGCCGGAGGTGGGGATTGGGGGCCTCCTTATCTGGTGGAAAAATAAAGTTGTTATCACATCACATCACATTGTCATTATCATCATGACTGTCACTATAACTACCAGCAACTATCATTATCGGTCAATGTCTACCACCAACTAGTGGTGGCGGTGCCAATGGCAACCGCGCTGGCATGACAATAGACAAGAACTAACATACGTTTCTCACGTGCCCGACATAGCTGCCAGGATGATTCACAGCTATAGTGGGACAGGACGCCGGATGCCACCATGAGTATGAGGCATTAAAGGGTTTCCGCTTGAAACTGGGGTTTAAGAATGGCTTGAACCTAATGATAGAGCAAAGGCTGCATGATGTAGTGATAGCTTCTTTAGACCATCTTTCCGGACCGCGGGTTTCCCAAATTTTTCTTCATAGTAATTCGTTTATAGGAAAGAAAAGGCACAGTGTAATGATAATTGGTTCACATGAAAAAAATTTGCAGCTTCAGTCGCGCATGTTCCGTGGACACCTGAAATCCGCCGTAAGTGAAGAGAGGAAGGTAGGAGTGTAAGCGAGGGAGAGAGAGGGAGGCTGTATTTGAGGGCTCCGGAGTAATTTCGACCACCTGGGGATCCTAGGTAGCACAGAATGTGGGCCCCAGTAGGTCCCAGGTAGGCAAGTGGTGCTCGGGCAACCATCATAAAACCTGCGTCGGTCCTCGATGGGGAAAAAGTGGCCAAGCCCCATTTAGGCTTGTCCCTGTCCCTCCTGCATGAGAGACGCCGTAGTGGAGGACTCAGGAAATTTCGACCACATGGGGTTCTTTAACGGGCACTGACATCGCACAGCACACGGGCGCCTTGCTTTTCGCCTCCATTGAAAAGCGGCCGTCGAGGCCGGGATTCGATCCCGCGTCCTTGGGAACAGTAGTCGAGCGCCGTAACCACTGCGCCACCCCGGTGGGGCACAAATTGTGGATATATATTGTGGAATAAATATATCCATTTCTTGGGATTTCTGCTCAAAAATGGAGGATTAGTGTCTTTATTGCTCGGGTCTTGTATAAGCGTGTTCTAGATGAGCCCTTTGTGTCGATCAGGTAACAGAGGTGTTTTGGCGGGAATTTATTTTGAGCACACACGTAAGCAAAGTAACCATGGGTACTGTCCTTCTGTTTTCAGGGGGTGTTTCACCGATTTTGACATGGAGGCCATATATAGGTAATGTTCTGTACGCACTTTTCGAGAGTCTCCATGCAAGGTTTTGCACTGGATCAAGACGTTTTAAGTAGGACGCTCTTGCTGACCCTTAAACGACGCACCCGTGATCGAAGGAAGAGAATACTACACAGGGATAGATGTGAAAAAAACAGGTTCTGTTGGAGATCAATGTTTTCGTAACAGCAATATGAGTATGTTCACAGATTTAGAAGCCTTCTTCTTTAGATTGTTTATGTGTTGTAGAAATGTAAGTTTTTTGTCAAAGGTTACTCGCAGAAATATGCACTGATCCTTATCAGGTAATATGGTGTCATTTAGGCGTAGGCTGGGTTCAGTTTGTAAGCCTTGTTTGAGCGAGAATAAAACGGTCACTGTTTTATGTGGAGGAAACTAAAATTCATTTTTGTCTGCCCATGTTGTAAGTTCATTTATGGTAACCTGCACTTGCCTTTCACTTACTGATACATTCGAGGATGTGTATATTATCTGCAGGTCATCCACATAAACACAATACTGTCACGTAGCCGTTTAGGCCCGTAACCAGAAGGTTGGTTCTAAGGGGGGTTGATCCAATAGGCGCAGGAGAGCAGGTCCAGAGCAGCGAGAGACGGGCAGCACCAAACTTAAGCCTCTTCTAATCGAACGTCACGGGCCACTTCTTCAAGTCAGCGCACAAGACTCGCGATTAGCTGCTGCCCAGGGGCTGCTGTTGCACACGCTACATTACCCCCTCTCTAAAAAAACGTCGACCTGATGAATTCTAATAATAATAATAATAATAATAAAGCAGAAAAAATAAAGCAAGAAACATGCGTTAACGCGGTGTGCTAATCGTTTAGGGCAGTTCTCGCGAAATGTACGGCTTCATGCGCACGACGTGAACAACCTCGGGTTTCTGTTGGCGACGAGTAGTAGAAAAGCCGTCCGGAAGCACTTTATACGTCACATCACTCAGCTGACGAAGCACTTTGTATGGGCCAAAGTACTGTTTCAGAACATCCTCGGATAGACCGCGACGTCACATCATAGTCCAGAGCCACGCTGTTACATCCGGCTCGAAAGTCACTACACTGTGGCGGTGGTTGTAACGCTGGACGTCTCGGCCTTGCTGGCTCCGGATGCGTGCACTCGCCAGCTCTCGCGCTTGCTCGGCGCGCTGAGTAAACTCATCGGCTTCAGCTTCGCAGTCACGGCCGTCATGGAGCAACATGGCATCCAGCATTGTCTAAACTCGCGGCCATACAATAGGGACAACGGCGTCATTTCTGTTGTTTCCTGCTGCGCCATGTTGTGCGAAAATGTGATGTACGGCAGGATGTCATTCTAAGACCGATGTCAACATTCACGTACATGGACATCATGTCGGCAAAAGTTTTGTTCGGACTTTCTGTCAAGCCATTAGTCTGCGGATGGTACGCAGTTGACCTGCGATGGGTAGTGCGTGCCGCTCAGCTGTGTACCCGATTCTAGTAGCTTGGCAGTGAAAGCGGTGCCTCGGTCCGGTATTATAACTGTCGGGGGTCCGTGCCTCAGGACGATGCGTTCGATGAAAAATTTCACTGCCTCAATTGCCGTGCAGCGCTGGAAGGCCTTTGTTTCTCCTTAACGCTTGAGGTAATCTGTAGCGACAATTATTCATCTGTTGCCTGAATCAGAATTTGGAAAAGGACCAAACATGCAGATCCATGCCAACTTGTTCAAATGGGTGTCTTGGCACCTGAACAGGATGCAGTAAACCGTCCTGTTTGACAGGCTGTTTTTTCCGTGGCTGGTAATCATGGCATGTTCGCACGTAATTTCGTACTGTGGCCGTAAGCTCTGGCCAGTAATAACTCTTCTTAATTCTGGCCAGAGTTCCAGCGTACCCCAGGTAACCCGCGGAGGGCTCGTCATGACATGCCTGCAAGGTTTCTCCGCGAAGTGATTCTTGCATGACGAGGAGATAATCTCTTCCCGTCGGAGCGAAGTTAATCTTGTATAACACATTGTTATACAAGATCGGGGAATTTATGTAGTACGCGCTTCCAGGAAATCGATTAGTGGTGCAAGAGCCGGGTCGTCACGTTGCTGCTGCGGGCTGCGACAAGGGGGAAGTCTGGTTCTTCGTCTTCGCGCGCAGCCTCGGCAGGTAAACGAGACAATTAGTCCGCGTCATTGTGCTCACGTCCTGACTTACAAAAGTAGCCGTAAACTCCATAGTGCAAAACGTCCGGAGGGATCTTGCAAGTTCGTTAACCAGCACTGTTACCGACCCGAAAGTGCCGGTCATAAAGATAGGGTCGAAATTTCATCCCCCCCCCCCCCCAAACAACAGCCAGACATTCTTTTTAGGTGGCGGAAGAGTTCAATTCGGCACGGGACAAAGTGCTGCTGGCGTATGCGATAACTGGCCCGGCACCGTCTTGCCACTGGACGAGTACAGCATCGAGACCCACGTTGCTGGAATCTGCGTGGACTAGTCTCGGCACGCGCATTGAAATGGGCACGCACAGTTGTTGTCTGCAAGCGGTGCCGTAACTCATCGCATGCCTTTCGTTGTTCGTCTGTGCAGTTGAAGGTGACATCATCACGGGTGAGACGTGTCAACGGAGCAGCAATCCGCGAAAAGTTTTCAGTAAACCTGCGGTAATAGATGCAGAAGCCCAAGAAACGGTGAACTGCCTTCTTGTCGGAGTGGGGAATTTGGTGACGGCTGCAGTTTAAACGAAGTCGGGCCGAACAGCTCGATAGCTGACGACGTGGCCCAAGAACAGGAGCTCTTCATAACCAAAGTGACACTTTTGGGGTTTTAACGTGAGGCCGGCAGACACGATAGCCCGTAGCACAGCGGAGAGACGTTGGAGGTGTTCCTCGAACGTTGGCGAAAACGCAACAACGTCGTCCAGGTAGACTAGACACATGTGCCATTTGAGACAATATAGAACTGCGTCTATCATTCGCTTAAATGTCGCTGGAGCGGAGCGCAATCCGAAAAGTAGGACCTTGAATTCAGAAAGTCCGTCGGGCGTGACAAACGCTGTCTTCTCGCGACCACGTTCATCGACTTCGATCTGCCAGTAACCGCCCTTAAGATCACGCGATGAAAGGTGGCGCAGCCGGTCTAATGAGTCTTCAATGCGTGGCAGCGGGTAGACGTCTTTTTTATGCTCTGATTGAGCTTGCGGTAGTCCACACAGAACCTTAAACTTCTGTCTTTCTTCGTAACAAGAACACGTGAAGCAAAGAGACTCCTCAAAGGCTGTATGACGCCGTCGTTTAACGTATCATGTACCTGTTGAGCAATGACTCCGCGTTCCCGCAGTGACACTCGATAGGGGTTCTGTCGGACCAGTCGAGTATGGTCGTCGGTTATGCGGTACTTGGTCAGGGGCGGAACTGTTTAACCGCAGAGCGGGACGAGAAGCAATCTTGAAACTAAGAGAGTAGCCCAACGAGTCTGTCCTCTGCCGGCGATAGAGCGAGATTCGCATCTAGGTCGATGTTGGGCGTTTCGCTGGCAGATGTGTTGGTCTCAAGAATAAAGCAGTCGTGAGCTTCTTTTGCGACGCCTTCAAAGTAGGCTACCGTGGTGCCTTTAAGGGATGCGTTGAGGTTCGTTCCCCAAGATAGTAATTAGTACGTGCGCTAAGCCGTTGGTGAGATGGCCTAAACCATGTGCAACACAGACGCCAAGCTGTAACAGAAGCCCTGTGTTCTGTTGTTATTGTTGTTACTGTGGCCGTAGGAAGAAGGAAAAGAAAATGCACGGACCTGCTACTGGCTCTGTAGCTGAGCCACATTCGCTGCCTCGATTGATTGATTTATTTATTTATAGGAAGGGAAAGGCGCGGTAACTGTCTTACTTCTGTTCTGTGGACACCTCAACCACGCCGTAAGGGAAGGGAGAAAGGCGGGAGTGAAGGTGGAAAGAGAGAAAGAGGAGCCGTAGTGGAGGGCTGCGGAGTAATTTCGGCCACCTGAGGATCTTTAACGTGCGCTGCAGCGCAACTCGCGAGACAAAATTTGGAACAATTCAGCGACAATCCAGGCATAGCACAGCTAATCCATCTTTTATTTTTCTTTTAGCTTCCTTGCATTGACGCGAATACCAAACGTTGTGATTTTTGTTTCTAGTCCTGCGAACTGTGGGATAGCTATGCGTACTGCTGTAATATTTCAAGCCGTAAACTTTTCATCTTGATCGTAGGGAAAAAGTTAAGGTTCTATTTTGATTTAAATAGTTCCCAGTCAACAAGATGAAGTTTGCACCTGCGAGGCTTGTTTAGGGTCACAGCTGGTGAAGATGTTAGGCAAATAAAACGGGGAGATGACCATTTTCGGGAGGGTTGTCAAGGACGTCCCATGTAAAAGACAAGCCCAAGCAGCTCATTTTTCCTGTGCTTGGGGAGCAGTATGTGAACTGTCCCGTGTTTAGCAGGCAGATAATATTACATAAAGAAAAATCTGAAATTCGGACAGGAGTGTGTCTGTTTGCTCACTTCCTCAGAAAATGGAATAAGCATTAAAATCCCCCCACAAAAATATATATGGTTCTGCTAATTGTTCTAAACGTTCTTCTAAATTATGAAGTGTGATCGTTAGTTGTGGCGCAAAGTATATGGAACATTACGTTATTGTTTTAAAATCAATCACAGTGACTGCAACGGCTTCGTACGTGATTGTTAAATCAATATTTTGTGTTTCAGCACTGCTTTGAACTACGATAGCAGTCCCGCCAAAGAGTTTGCTTGAATGTTCCCGGTCACATCGAAAGTCTTCGTAGGTTTTTAGAATGTTTCTTTGTTGTGGCGCTGCATTTGTTTCCTGTAGACACAGTGTTACATGTAGTAAAAAAATTTAAAATAACTTTTATGTCTGTGTAGGTTTTTAAAAGCCCTCGCCAGTTCCAATAAACAAAAAACGCCATGATTATAAAGTTGAGGGAATATAGGCAAAAGCCTAAGGTAGTGGACCTTTTAGACCCGTTACTATAATTTTATTTTTTGTTTGTTTGTTTGTTCGTTCAAGGTCGGCTTGGCACCAATCCAGCGGAGGTGGACTGGTGTCCATCGCCTGGCTAGAGGCGCTGGTGTTCAGCGAAGCTGCAGGTGTACGTGTTCAAGGCCTCTCCCGGTGTGGGTAAATCTTGTGGTGTGCTGACTCAGGGGCCTTCGGGCCCCTGTTTACAGATTGCAGGGCAGCTTACGCTGCGTCTGCCTGGAGCATAGATGGCTCTGCCTGAGCAGCGGCCTCATCCTAGTGTGGTGTGCCGCCTCTGCGCACCACATCGGAGAAGTAAGAAAAGTTTGTTCTCGCTGTGAATGAGGAAAGAAGTCTTTTCTACTCGCTTTCGTGCCTCTGGATGCATATAATTCTCTTTTATTTTGAAAGTTAGGATTTCTTTTTCTCTGTTTCATGAAAGGCACTACCGTGAGTATGCGGCTTGTTCTCCTTGGCAGTTTGTACAGCGTGGTACAGCATTGCAGTTGTCTGAAAGAGAGAGAGAAACAACTTTATTTGCTCGAGCTAAATACGATGTCTGCTTAGACGCCGTCGATGGGAGTGGTTCCCTCTTCACGGGACCCATATGCATCCCTGGCCGCCTGGCCCCTGGAGATCAGGACAAGCTGGTCTTCTACGGCGGGGCTGGTTAGCAAGGTCTCCTATCGCTCGGTAAGGAAGGATGAGGGATGGGGTAGTGGGGTAGTGGGGCAAGTAAGAGATGGGGGATTTCCTTGATGAAGTTGCATACTCCAATGACATGTTGGAGCGTGCCTATCTCAGTCTTGCAGAAATCACATTCCTTCTGGTACCTTTCCGGGTACATCTTGTGTTGAAGGTAAGGGTGAGAAAAGGATCCTGCCTGTATCTGCCTGCAGATCGCGTGCTGTTCTCTGGTAAGTGATTTGTGAGGGTCGGGGTAACGTTGCCTCTTCGTCTTGTAATAGTTCGCAATTTCCTTATAACTAGTAATGGACTGTGGCTCACCTTCCTCTGCCCGGTCTTCCATCTCTCGGGCGAACTGGTGGGCAAGCTCGTTGCCCTCCAGCCCACAGTGATCCGGTGTCCATATCAACTCAACTTTCCTTTCAGGAAAGTCGCGTTTACTTTTGAGAATTCTTAGTCTGACTGATGTCCTTGAGATGCACATATGGCATATGTTTGAGGGCCGCAAAAACTCTGTGAGCCCTGGCCAAATTTTTGACAATTGAAGCAGCGTTAGGAGCTCAGTATATGATTGCTCACATCTATTTTCAAGTAGCCCACTTCAATAAAATCAGAGAGGGCGCTGGATGAAAAGGTAAGGGCTAATTGCTTTGTAGGAATTTCTTTCTGGGCCTTTCTTATCTTTATTCTGCGTCGGGAGATGACATTCTGACCGTTAAGGCCTTCAAGCATTTCTTCTTCAATCAGATTTAGGAAATCATTTTCAGAGATCACACCACGGACGGTATTCAGAGATCTATGAACTGTGGCCGGAATAGGGATCTCTCCAATCGACACTTTGTTGGACAGTTTTGAATAGTGGGCATGCCCAGGGGTAACCTTTTAACAGAAGGTCGCCACTGGGCATTTTCGATACCCTGTACCCCGGCCCAGGGCATCAGTTAGGCACTTTGAGACAAAAAATGGAGAGACTGCCTTGGAGTCTTCTTTGTTTCTTCACAATGTAGGACATGGTACTGGAAAATATTTTTATCGTTTTCGGGAAAAACAGGACACTGCATGCAGTCGGCCTTTTTTTCCGAAGGCGATCACTTTGGTGTGAAGAAGCCTTGAAAAACATTTGTTGTTCGGCAGCGGTACCAGCCACCCACTACCAAGTCCAACAAAAGGACGGGAAAGGAACATCCAAGACGTCCTGCCCACGCCAGCTGTACACCGACAAGCCAAATATGGGGCAAATCGGGGTAGCTGCACCACACAAGGTTAACCCTAGCCGCCAGGAGGACAGAAAACCCGTAGAGAGGAGAGGACAGGACAGGTCTAAGATAAAAGATAGAAAAGTGAAAGATTTAGAGGAGGACAGGAAAAGGCGACTGCCAAATTCCCTGGTCAGGTCGAGCTTCCCATTGTATATGGGAAGCTTGGGCCAAAGTGATGTGTTGCCTCCGCCGAGGGGCCTTAAAGGTCCAAACACTCAGCATCGGCTCAACCACCAGGATGCCATTTTCTCCAGACACGGCGCTGCCACGCACGGCTAAACGTGGGTGCTCGGGGTCCGTATTGTTGCACATCTGCTTTAACAGATGGCCCCTGTGAGGCGATGGAATAAAATGAATGAAATAAATATAAAACCTTCGAAGTACTTCTATGTCAGCTCTTTATATTGTGGCATAATCGGCAATAAAATCCGGGATGATGTTCTTACTTCTCTAAATTCCAGATGTAGAGATAGTTTTCTCTTGATTACGTCATGAATGTCGATGCATTTTTCGAGGGCTGAGGCAGTTACTTAGAGGAAGAAAACACACGGCGCCAATAGCGAAGCCCTGGGGGCGTTGCTTTGTTGATTCAGCGGGGCACGGTCGGCATTGTGCCGAAGCAGCAGAACTATAAAATTTTAACATTTAATGACTCCACAAGTGAGCTTTTCTCATTACTCCGATGCTGCGAGAAGAATCCTAAGGGCTTCCCTAGGATAAGTTGGCGGTTATGCTACAAACGTAAAGGCGAACGCAAAGCAAATTGAAATGATTCCGCTTCATTGTTCAAAGCTTTGAACTTTCTACCTCCTCAAAGAGTAAAAAGAAAGAACTGTTCAGCCCTAATTTAAAAGCAGGCTCGCTATCGTGAAAAGCAGCTAATATCTATAAAAAAGCACTGGATGCCAGCTCGCAAGCAGGTAAGATTGGATTACAGTTGGGCGGCATTTTTCAGTTCGGCTCCAAATTCAATAGGCGACATCAGGAATGAGGCATTTTCGACCATTTCATTTGATGACTTCATTACTTCTTCAGCCACGTTGCCAAAACACCGGAAAGGGTTTATTATCCAATAATCAAGGCTGTCTTAGCAAACGCAGAGACGCCATTCCCCACCACTCTCGATTTCATTACTCCCTCCGAGGTAAAAGCGGAAGCTTTAGAAAGTAGTAAGTAGAAATAGTAACAAAAAAGTAACAAAACACATATAGTAATATAGACCGCATCCAGGTATTGAGCCTCTACACCACCAGTGGGAAGGTGGCCTGAACAAAGCAATAAAAACAGCTGTAAAGACGAAAGAAAACGCTACTGCGAGACACTTGTTCATTGTGATTTCATTCGTACGCTCTCCTTAGTAGCAAATACAAGCAAATAGATTGGCATTTGCCCACACGACATCTTCGTCGCGGAATTTACGAGTAATTCGATGGTAGCCTGATAAGATGCTTAGCGATTTTAGTAAAGTGATTGCTCAATACTTTTCTGAACCCATTTTGGAGTTCTCTTAATTCACCCGAGTTCCGGAGTTCTCTTAATGACCCGAACGTATTTGCATGGATTAAGGATTTTCTTTCTAATAGGACCCAGTACGCAACTGCTAATGATTATACGCCTCGACCTTGTTCAGTTACCTCCAGTGTACCACAAGTATCGGTACTGGGGCCCCTGCTTTTTCTCATCTACATTAATGACCTTCCTGACTGTATCTCTAACTCAATCATTAGGCCGTTCGTGAACGACTGCGTTATATACCACAAAATAACTGACCTTAATGATTCCAGTAAGCTTCAAGATGATCTGGTTAGTGTATCAAATTGGTGTAACAAATGACAAATGCAGCTTAACACAAATAAATGCAAATGTATGCGTGTCTCCTGCCGCTCTACCCCTCCTATTCCGCCCCCTATTCTATTATTAGTACTGTCCTGTCGGTCGTTAGCTCTTATAATTATCGTTACATGCATATTACTAGCAATTTTGCATGAAACATTCATGTTGAATATATCACTAACAATGCTAACCGCACATTAGGTTATCTAAGACGTAACTTTGCATCCGCTCACACCTCACTAAAGCTTACCATGTTCCAAACGCTCGTCCGTCCAAAATTAGAATATGCGTGTGCCATATGGGACCCTGCTCATTCCAATCTCATTATTTCACTTGAAAGCATCCAGAACCGTGCATCACGCCTTATCCTCTCTAATTATTAACGTCATTCTAGCGTAACATCCATGAATAAAAACATTAGATTTGCCTGACCTTTCATGATGCCGCAAGCACTCTCGCCTTTGACTTTTTCATAAAATATACTACCTCAATTTTTTCCCGAAAGCAAATCTTTTCACCAGACCCACTTACATTACTACCTCAATTTTTTCCCCAAAAGAAAATATTTTCACCAGACCCAGTTACATTACTACCTCAATTTTTTCCCGAAAGAAAATCTTTTCACCAGACCCAGTTATATCTCATCTCGCATCGATCATCAACACAAAGTTGAAGTGCCATCTTGCCGCACTAATCTATACCATTCTTCATTCCTACCAAGAACCGCCACTGAATGGAACCGCCTTCCCGCCTCCTTAGTCACCATTTGTAACAGCACCAATTTCAAGCTCGCTGTTCAAAGTGCCTTATAGTTCCTTCATTTTTTTTCTCGTTCTGCAAATAATGTACTGCACCACTCCTTTCTGTTGTACATACCGGCCTTGAAACTATGTACAATAAATAGATAAAATACAATAAATAAATTCTCTCATCATTGGTAACGTTATTCCCTGTTGCATGCCACTTTCAATAAAATTACCCCCTTTCGACTGACATAATTTTGTCGGTTTGTCATGGTAACAAAACGCAAGCGTGTCTATCCCAAAAACAAGTTAATGATAAAGAAAAAGTTGATGCACAACTTGCAATGTTTAAAACCGGTGTGTCAGTTACTTTACAATTATAATATTGCTACTGTAAGATTTCTGTGTTAGCGCTGATCTGTCCGGATTGTATTCTTTATTATTATTATTATTATTATTATTATTTTTATTACACTACAATTTTAATATTTTTCATTGTTTTCTATTACAATCGCCTCAAAATTCCAAATTATTTCAGCAACACTAACTCCTAATTATTAGGTTTTCTACCATTCAGTGAAATCGACATTATCAATTATATTATGTCACCTACTATGAATTGTGGACAATCCCCCACTGTAATTAAGTGCCATTATAAAGAACGAGAAGAAGAAGACATCGTGACATCTGCCTGGCCTGATCCAGAACTTTGTGATCCCCCGATACAAAGGGGAATGGCCGCATCAGCATCAGCATCATCAGCACGGTTTGCGCACCCCCTTAATTTATGCTTAGCGAGTAGTAAATCAACAAAAATCCTCATATGCTCATGGCGACAAAAATCTATAGCACTATCCTACGACGTATCCGTACGCATGTGCAAGCACTGTATGCAAACTTTACTGCAACAACTGAGCACCAGCGACAGGACAGCGACAAGTCTACAAAGTCGACCTCGAGAACACCTAGCAACAAGCCTGCACAGGACACTATACTGCGCCTCAGCCGCCATGCTCAAATATCTCCCAGCGCCGGCGCCCGATCCGCAGTCTGCATGTGCAAGGCCGAGATCTCCGACGGTGGCGATATTGATTGCGGTGCAAAGGCAATTCCTCGCGGTAACTTGGTAGGACTGCTTGGCACGAATGTCAGCAAGCTTGGGTTGGTATTCGACGCGAGCTCCTTCACAGGGGAGAATGGCGCTGGAATCGATCATGCCAGCAGGGCATTTTGTGGATCACGCTACTTCTTTTGCTGCAGGTATAAGTGATACTAGAGGGGAAATCTCCCTTCAGGAAGAAACAGGTTCAGTTACTCGTTTGTTTTTTTCGTGTTAGTGAACGCATTCCTGTTTTGCCTATTTTGATCGTCCGTCTTCGCGGCCTTTCGTTACTGTTTTCTAGCACTGCCTTAGTAATATTTCATTCAAGATAAATGCGATGAAGGTCACAAGCTCAAGCTCTAAGTGTGGTCAGACGGATATAAAACTCCATTGACCATGACTTTGTGTGCAGCATTTCAGGTAGGGTTTCTTTTATGTATTGATATCTCAAAGCTCTACGTCTTAAATCTTTCCCTAAGCAAACATAAATGGTTTTATTTGACACTTCGTCCCTCCATGATTTATGTGGTTTGATATTTATCTTCCAATAAAATTAAACCAATGAAGTGGAACTCCTCTTTAATATGATAGTCACTAAATTATTTAAGATTAAACTTTACCAAATTCCGCAAGTATATTCTGAATAATTCTTATGAATATATGGTTTCATAAAAAAAGAAATATTGTTGGAACATGAGAAATATATAGGTTTTCGTTAGAAACTGCATAAAACTTGTAAGTTCTATTTAGATAGAACAAAGTCAAATCAGTCCCTGAAGTTGTATACCCCGCTGAGATGAAAAAGCCGCGAGAACTCCCTCAGTGCCCCTGGTATGAAATCCTCCCGATATATGGTTAGCCTATAAAATGAGACAAATACATCTGTAACGTTAGCTCCGTTCCAATGCGGCCGCTGAGTTCAGCCGGACGAGCCTAAAAACAAACAAAGCAAGGCGCTGTCAGTAACTTCGTGCACGGGCTTTCTTTATCTTCTGAACTAAAGCCAAACGATGGTACAGCATCTCGTCTAAAAATCATTCGCTGCTTAATAACACTGACACTTCTCGCGTTGCATGGTCTGTGCCACACTAGCTGAGGCAGTCCTGCATGATGAATAACTGGGCGCAAACGGAACATAGACAACCTCTACGCGCGGAGTTCCGGAGCAGAAAAAGTGGGCGCGAACGTGCTCAACTTCTACGCTCCACAAACGGTACACATGTCGCCGTCGCGATGACAAAAATAAACTGCTAGATAAATTAAACTTTGGCTTAACAGCACAACCATGTTCAAAAACTGCGCTAAACGGCATAAGTCCACATTCACTTTTGATGGACGTATCAAGATCAATAGGTATTATACAGAGTATGTTAAACAGTAGCAGCCGACAATGAAGAAGTTGGCTGAAACAAATCTTTAGTCTACGGATTTGTATATTGCACTGTGCCGTCTAAGACGTGTGTCGTTCAACTAACTTTTGCAAAATGTCTAAAAGAGCCTAATTTGTGAGCACGACCCAAACCTAATTGGCCCTCATTTGAGTCGCACTTCGCCGATATGATTTGGCGTTCTGAACTGGTGCACAACTGCTTGGTCTAAAAAGGTCTTTTCGAACGGATTTATTGGCGTTGCGGTCGGCCATCTCTTACTGTCCGTGTAGCGGTTTTTAAAGGAGCGGGTTGAATATTACGCTGCCTTAGCAGCGGCGAAGACTCAACCGGTTGCACTGTGACACCTCGTAATTCTATTAGGCGCTTGGTTGCAGAATTAATCAAATACTGCTGATGTAGAATGCGCAAAGAACCATGAAGCCATGAACGAAGGAGCTAAACGGTCAAGAATGACTCATAAAGCAGCAGAGCAGCACACATGATCTCCTCCTAGCGTCTTGAGGGCGCTTCCCAGGTAAGCACCGCACTACGTCCGAGGTAGGTGTACAGTGGTGTGGAGTACCTTCCATACAAGTTCACAGGTTCAAAACATTGCAGCCTGTGGTAATGAGGCAAGCGCCGCATTGGACGTTAGTGGTCAACTAAACAATGAAGTCACACTTTAAGTAAAAACAGGACTTTCCATGTGCGCTGCTGTGGACGGGGGTGGCGTGGCCGAACACTCAAATATTATTTACAAGCAACAAAAATACCTAATAAAGTGGAAGATTAAACAACCATCGCAGTAGCTGAGCCGTAGAGAAACGGACACGAAATTCCAAAGTCGTGAGTTCGAGTCCCACCGGCAGCATGTGGTTGGTTTTTCTCCTACTTTCTCGTAAGTCATTTCCACTGTAAATACTACTACCGAACAATAAAAAAAAATCCTATCTTTCGCTTTTGTCAGTGACCGTAGGCTCCTGTGTGTTTTCTAGCTGATAGAAGCTCCCAATCGCAACGACGTACTTTGTGAATGAGTATTTTATACTCTCTCCGTGACGCCAGCGCTGCGGTTCGCCCTTCTGTCTGGAATTTTAAAAATGAGCATCAGTATGTGTGTACTTCCGAACTGTAAACGGTACAATGAAAGTAAAGCCCCTCAATAAATTAAATGTAGCGTCATCTCCTCTCTCCTCCTCCGGCGCCGACAATCCTCCTCTTGCGCTCCGACCGTGGCTCCACCTACGCGGTGCACGGCTATCGCACGCTCTCCGGAGCAGGCGCCGGTAAAGCAGCTGGGGTCGGGTCTCACCAGAGCATTTCAGCTTGCATTTTGTCGCAATGTGGTCACGTTAAAACAGTACTCGCTGCTGAAACATCAATACAGAATGCCGACAGGGATTTTCCGCTAATATAGTTTCAGCTGTCAGTGTCTTACATCACACTTACGCGATTTCGGCCTCGTTTAAATTCGCCTTCACATTCGTGCGTTCGTCGTTCGTCCCACATTGGCCAAAGTGAGCGGCATGCTTTAAAAAATTGTGACTAGGCGGCAGAGGAGAACAATTTAGCAATAGTGTGTGTATGGTTTTTTTGCCGCTTTGACTGGCTTGCGAGCTACCGATAAACTTGAGAAGCGTGGCAACAGTTGTCTTGCACGTGCTTTCAACTTCAGTGGCAGACGTATCAGCGCTTGCATGCGTGAAGTAAGGAATCGAGAACTAGAACACGAAATGAAAGGAAAGCGCGAAATATGTGCCTTTATCCGGTCGTCTAAGATCCGTCACTGTTTCGTTAAATACGGCGACACACTCAAAACATGCAGTTAGCTTACATTCACGACAGACAATGTCTCAGAATGCATGAGTGTGTAGCGAAAAACCAAGAAATTTATTCTACACTTAACCGACCTCTAAAGCAAAACGTATAAAAACATATTACGCGCGGGCATGTGGCACTTTTCAAGACGAAGCATTGAACGAATCCGTACAGAGTGTATTGCGGCATATTAGGTTAGAAATGAGCATTGCTCACTTAGAGAGCCGCGACTATAGCGTTGAGTTGAAGTCCGCCTGGCCGATTCGGTGCAGTGAAGCTTTCCTCTGCGCCACATCTCGATTCGCGAGTGGTATTATAAACAACCGTTTGCCACCATGCCCATGTGTGCTGCAACCTAAAGGGCAGCAACATGTCATTTCGAAGGAAACAACTTAAAAAAAGAAGACAGTGCGATAGAGACGCGAGCCGTAGCAAAACACATAACGATATGCGCCGCGCGTGCCTTGTTTTGCACCAGAGGAAAGGAGGAAGCAAACACAACAAGCAAGGAAAAAGCAAACAAAAACACTTGATGGCGCTCGGCCAATGGAAGTCGAACGCCGAAGGAAAGCGTCGGAGAGGAGGCGGACGGCAATCTTCACATTATGGCGCTATATTTCTAGTTCACTGAGGGGCTTTAAATGAAAGATGTCGACTGCGCCACCTAGAATTAAATATTGACAGAGAATATTTACAACGTTAGTGTATATTGGGAAAGTCCTCAAGCAGTCTTGACCACGTGACTTTGATGAAGTCATCAACTTCTAACTTCAGCATATGACGCAATTTTGCAACTCGTGCGGCTCACGTTGACTTGACGACTTCGTCAATTTCTAGCTACCACACATTGCACTGCTTGCAAGCCATGCTCGTTCATATGACTTATTGGCGTCATCACTTTCTCTTTACGATATAGTACACCACTTTGTTAGTCACACTTGGTCACGTGGCAATCGTCTCATACCTTAGTCATGAAGCCATCGCTTCTGTTAGTTCGTATTATCTTTCTACGGTTTCACCACTTTGTTTTCTTTGTTTTGTTTTTCTGTTCTTCCATTTACGATGTGCCTCTCGGAGACGCCAACATTAGACTACCTTGCTAGACACTGAACCTCCGAATTAAGGCTTTCACACAATATTTAATATCCGTGAGAACTAATGACAACCCAATTAGAAGCCACGAACATCGTTGGCTCTGTGGAGGAATGGGCTGATGCCCTGGGATTCAATATGCTGTCATAAGCGTTCCCTCGTACTTTCTCTCGCACTTCTTATTTCTCTCTTTTTTTTTATACCTGCACCACAAAAGCCATGCGAAACCCACTTTAAAATGTGATGTTCTGAAGCACTTCGATCATACGGTGAAGGCAACTTTTCATGGAATCTTCAGACAAATATTGTCACCTAGAAAAAAATCCTATAGTTTTTTCCGGCATGGTTCTTACAATTTTGTTAGCACTCCGAAGTGCTCTAGAACCATACTCGCCATTTAAGACTCTTTTAGATGGTCTAAAACGTTTCTTCACGGTATTCTGTACAGTTCGGGAGCACACTTACTTTTCCGCCTATTTCGCGCTCTTTTTCTTTAATCACCCCGTCTTTCTGAGAGCATCAACTTCTGAGCCTACGGCAGAAACTGCGGTATGTGTGAAAAAAGCGCAGACAGGTAGCTTAAAAATAGAGAGTAACCAAGAACTACCATTTACGTTAATAACTGGCTAGCAGCCGCACGCAATTAGCCATGAAATGTCCACATCCCCATCGGCTAGCCGAGGCCGTCGGCTAGTGGGAAATTTACGCGAACGCAATGGATCTTGGTGAAAGTGGATGGCAAAATAGCGCCTGGCTTGTTTTGTGAGATAGCACGAAAGAATCTATTCTTCTTTAACGGAAGTAGAAATTTACTTCGAAGGAAAATGTGCTAAACGAAATCATTCTTAAAAGCATTATCTATCCGGATGCTTTCAATAATAAGCCACAAAAATATCATCATCTTGTGCTCTCTTATTTGTTACAGTCATCTCATTTCGGCGCTTCAATCTCACTATCCTGAACACGACTCGCGCTACTCATTTCAATAGCCCTTGGTATTTCCCTTGGCATTTTTATAGTGGTTGGCGTTGAGTAGAGAAGAGCACCCATTTTGCCAACATGAGGCCGAGGAAATGCTAGCGCCGTCACACAACATTTTCCTCATCCACTCCGCCATTCATTAGAGAAGGCGGGAAGGAGCGGAGGTGGTAGAAGCCTAAAAAGAAGAAGGGAACCGTAGCAGCTGGTGACCGCAGGTTGCTACATGTGCAGGATGCAGGGCAAACAAGTGCGCTTCTACGATTAGCGATACGCGATGGGGCAACCGCGTAATGTTCACATAAATGACGTTTGCACTTCATTCAGGATCTCCCCTCTCAGGCAGAGCGAGCGAAAGAGTCGTTCTCCGGGCAATCAAGTGCTGCCGATTAGACCGGGGGCCATAATTTGCCTCTGACCGAGGGCAGTCACAGTAAACCGCGTCATAAAAAAAAAACACGTATGTGGCAGAGCAACCGTTGCCCATGAAGCCTGCATTGCTAGGATTGTTGCATATATATTATAAAATATGCTAGGTCAACGGCAACACGCTCTCCTTTATTTCCATCAGTGTTATTGATGGAAGCGTGTTTATCGTTTCATAATGACGTTTATATGTGACTTGTCCTGGGCGTTCAGTGACTGTGGCATTCGCAAGCTATGCCCAAATTGGTGGGATCATATCCGGGTCGCCGGCCTACATTTGATAGAAGCAAAATGCAAAAAGGTTCTTATATAGAGCCACATCAATAGACTATAAGTGAAGTTTTTGGAGGATCTAAACTATTCCAATCTTCTTCACAGCATCCCTCGAAACTAAATTACGGTATCGAAAACTGTATAAAATGTCTGTTCTTGCATCAAAACGCCGTAGCTCCCGCTCTTATATGTGCAGTTCTAAAGTTGCACTGATTCTGTGCGTGTTATGCAATGCCCTCACCCTCGCAATACGGAGTGGCCATATAGTCAACAGAATCGGCAGGAACGGTGAAGAAGTGCGGCCAGTAAGTGCATTTTTGCAATACGCAAGTGCAATACTCAGGACCGGACGGTATCCCGAATGAATTCTTATATAGATATGCAGAGTGGAATTCTAAATTTCTTACCACAATCTTTCAATCGTCTATCGACAGTAGTTGTGTTCCCGTTGCCTGGAAATGTGCGAAAATAGTGCCTGTGCATAAAAATGGTCCCACTTCTAACGTTGAAAATTATAGACCCATTTCTCTCATTAGCACGTGTTCCAAGTTACTCGAACATATTATGTACGCTCACTTATCAACTTTTCTTGAGAGTAACAATCTCCTATTTGTAAGCCAGCATGGCTTCCGCAAGGGGCTTTCTACCATCACTCAACTCACGGATACAGTACATGATCTTTCCCAGTCAATTAATTCCCGCATGCAAACTGACATCGTAATTTTGGACTTTGCAAAGGCGTTTGATAAGGTTTCGCATCCTAAACTATTACTAAAAATCAGTGCCATATTTAAAAATGAAACTATAACTGAGTGGTTCAGGTCATATCTTTCGTCTAGAGTACAGTATGTTCAGGTTCAAGAGTATAAATCCAACATCATGCCAGTCGATTCCGGTGTTCCCCAGGGCAGCGTTCTGGGCCCTCTCTTGTTTTTGATCTTCATCAACGACTTGCCGGTTGGTTTGAGCGTTCCAGTTAGACTGTACGCAGATGACTGCATCGTTTATAAACAAATTAATACTCCGGAAGATCAGGCAGAACTCAATCAAAACTTGCAGAAAATACATGAATGGTGTAAGGTGTGGCAGATGGTATTAAATTCAAACAAAACTGTTTTTATGTCCATTACAAGAAAGAAAACTGTCCTTGATTACAGTTACAGCATTAATGGTAGATTACTAACTAGAGTAAGCAATTTTAAATACCTTGGAGTAACACTCACATCTGACTTACGCTGGAATTCACACATAGATAATGTATGTACTAAGGCTTCCAAGGCACTCTGGAGCTTGAGACGCAATATGTGCAGGGCAACTCCCGAAATAAAAAGTCTGGTTTTCAAAAGCCTAGTTAGGCCTATCCTCGAATATGCAAAAGTTGTCTGGGACCCGTACACTGCTTCCAACTGCTCTAAGCTGGAAAGAATCCAGCGCCTCGGAGCAAGGTTTATATTTAATAGGTATCGTTATTCTGATTCTCCAACTTCTTTGTGTAAATCTGCTGATTTGCAAACACTTGACATTAGAACCAAATGTGACAGACTCAAGTTTCTTTTCCAGATCGCTAACCACTACTTGAAAATCGATCAAACAAAATACTTTGAAATTAAAACAGGGGAAACATCACGCCATCGTCACAGTTTGTACATCCCAATGCCGCCTGTCAGAAATGATTGCTTTAAATTTAGTTTTTTCCCGAGAGCCATTAAGGAATGGAATATGTTACCAAACTCCGTTGTCACGTCACAATCACTTAGCGAATTTTTAGATAAACTGCATAATGTTTTATGTACTGCTTGATTTCTATGACAATGTTTTTGTTTTGTTCAAGTGGCAAACACAATTATGTATGAAATTTAGTGTTGATCTCAGTGTTTGTTTGATGTGTTCTTGTTCTATTTCAAGTTTGATATCCACTCCTGTAATAGCCCGCCCAGGGCTGACAGTATGAATAAATGAATGAAAAAAAAAAATTTTTCTGAGTTACGTTTCACCAGGCTAGGTCATCGCGCATGTCTGTCCTTACCGCAGGCTGCTGTCGGCCGACCAGGTCTACAAGCGGCGGGGTATTTTCCAGCTGCTATCAAAAGCAGCCACTCTCTTCATCCTGCCACCCTCTCTATGCTGTTGGCAGTGCGCGTATGGAGTTCCGGAACGGTTCACGGAGCATTGTATCGTAGAAGCAGTGAGCACCTTCGTGGCGGTGTAGACGATTTTTTGGTATGGTATGCGAGCAACCGCTTTTAGTAAAAAGTTGTTAGGGAGGCATCATTTGTTATTGTAGTGCTGCCAGGCTGTTTGCTGGAAAACTGAGGCCTTGATAGCGCTCTGCTCGCGGAACAGAAAAACGAAAGGAACCGTCTTAAAGGGGTAGGGACACCAAATTTCAATCAAACGCATTGATTGAAATTTTTGTGCTGTACTTTTGCGTTGCAAACAGTGCACAGCCATTCCATAATAGTGCACGGGGTTAGAAGCACAAAATCGCGTTATATAATTTATTATCGTATTATTAGTATGCAGCCGTATCGTTTTCGCTTCCTAGTTGCCAAGTTTTTACTTGACGTCAAGATACAGAAAACATAACCCTGAAATGTCGCGTGGTCCAAAACCTCATGACATCAAGAAGCAGGCGCGTCGTCTGCTTTGTTTGCAGTGTGACTCCGTCAAATGCCCTCATGGCGCAGTCAAAATGCGGAAAGAGTTGGTCAACTGTATTTAGTTCACTATAGTCATCTGCATCCAAAAGCAAGTTTGCGTCGTTTTGGCGATCCTGCCACGCCACGCTAACACAAAATATTCGGAAACATGCCGTTTTTGCCTGCGAACAGCTGTCGCCAACTCGCTCTCCGACAACTTCTTGCTCGTAGCAGTGCCGATGTCGGCCGCTAACCTCGCTACAATATTGCCCAAATTTCTACGCTATGCGAGCGGATGGAAAAATTAAAAATCGGGAGAGGCGTTGGCTATGAAGCAGCGCGCGTAAATGCTCGCGAGTATATAGTTTGAACCGCACTGATCGAGGCACCGCTTTTGTGCGCCGTTTTGAGCGCCGCTTCATGTGTGCGAATTTGGTGCTCGTTTAGTGAAAATTCGCAAATTTTATCGAATGAAAACAGTCATCGACTATAGTTCTGTCAACAATTAACTAAAATCTACAATTGCTTATATCGCAGAACGCGCGTAAAATCACCACGAAGCGCCGGTGTGACCCCGGTGCGCCGAGCAATGCTGCAAGCGGCCCGGAACAGTCGTCGGCGCTACTTGTGGAGAAAACATTTGGCCGATTGAGGATAGTCGCCATATATACGACGTTTTATCTAGCTTATTTTATTATGAGATAGTCTTCCTATAGTAAAGCGGTGACAGAAGACGAACCTTTATTACAGCGTTGTGTCGCTGACCCGTTCCGAGTGCCGTCCGGCGAAATTGACTTGGCCTAGTGACGAGTAGGGCAGGCAGGAGCAGCGCAGTTTGTCGCCCTGCGCGCCCGCGGGAGGCGCCGTTGCCGAAGGCTCCGCACTTGTGCATATATGCTACTGTGACCCCGAGTTTAGCAGGCAGTCATGATAACATTTGTTGTTTTTTTTCAGGTACAATGCCAAGTAGTGCTACACTGCCTCACGGCTGCGCCGCCGGCAACTCCGATCTCGGCTATACGGTGACCGACAACAACGCCGTCCGCCAACCATTGCCGCGCCGTCGGCTGCAGCCTTAAAAAATTTTAGTGAATGAATATTGGCATGGAAGCATAATTTTGGCTACAGTGAGCTGTCATGTTGTACGTGCGTTAGAACTGTTGGAACGCAACGGGTGCAAAACAGCCTAAACGTGCTGAACAACAGCATCGTCTCTTACGTCAGAAAACTGTTCAGTGACCCCACAAATACTTGATTATGGTTTTTGCAGTGAACCTACGTAACACTCAATGCGCTATCAATATGTCCGGAATGCAAGAGTGAGCATTTCCACAAAATTTAAACAGAAATAAGAAATTTTCTACGCTTCCGTTGAATCTACCACTTGACTGTGATCATCTTCAAACACAAAGGAAGCGTGTGACAGGCTTTGCGCCACCTTGTAGTAGGGTGTCTTTACCCCTTGAACAGGTGAACAGAGACTGAAAACAGGCCAGTTTCGAAACTCCTTCACAGCTTGAACATCCATCACAATTTTTTTCACTTTCCAATGCTGTTTCACTTTTCATCGTTACTTATTTTCTTGTCGCAGTTGTCGCATTAGTATCAGAATATAATAATATTGAAGCATGATTACCCTAACTGCTCAAAACTTCATCCGGCATTGCTATTGCTGTAGTTGTCAACATTCGATGATTGGCGTTGCGGTTCTAACTCAAGCCCTCGGTTGGTCCAAAACGAATCATGTACGAAGAAAAGTTGGTTCAAGGCACCTTGTGGAAGAATCGCGGTGCCTACACAGTCGAAACAAAAAACAGACAATTTTTTGTTCTCACGGCAGAATATCTGCTGTTTTTGACAGAAAATCTATTGTGACAAGTATAATTTTGTTGTAACGTCACAATATTTTGTAGTTTCGACATAAAACTGCTGCAGAACTGCATATTACTGTAGAGTAGCACACTCATTTTCGGTGCTATTGGTACGCACTACAGAACCACAAAAAATTCTACTTTATTGCAGACGTTTAGTCATAAACTTCAGAAATATAGAATATATTATCGCATTTGTGACCTGCTTCTGTAGTTGTTCTCAACAAGGTATTTTTACTAACATGTTCATTCGATGTGTACTCATGTCACATTAGTAATCGTTAAAGGCAACTGCAGAGACCACTGGGTACGCCTGAGCAGTACTTGATGATCGCAGGTCTTGACGCACCGAAGCATTGCGTGAAATAAACACAGATGACACAACAAAGGCAATTTCACTACATCTTGCTACCATGTGTTTCAAACATGGAAACTGTCATCGCATTGTAGTAACAAGGTGAAAGTATCAAGTGTCTAGTGTGGTGCAAACACGCAAACAGGTTCAAAGAAGCAACTTTAAAGATTTCTGAAACACTTGCCGCGAAGTTACAGTGACATTACTGCGCATTCTGGCACGTCTGCACTCTTACGTGCCTCTACAGAATTTCTGGTGGTACAGCTGCGCAGCGCAGCATTGACATTGCTACACAATGGCAAAACGTGGGACTGCGTGCAGCTCGCAAACGCAAGGTGAGGTTTTTCCCCTCGGTGATTGTGAAGGATTTACAAAAATGACCCTGCCAAGTGCCGCCAAGGGGTAACCAGAATGATGCCTGCTGGAAAGCTCTAATAAGCATAATTTTGCATGGCTTAGGAGGGTCGTACAAGGTTTGATCGTTAGTATTAAGCAGACAATCATGGTTCGCTAAAGGAGTAGATGCAACCGAGCCTTCAACAGCGCATTTCTATTCTGCTATTGTTTCTACATTATTGTTTAAGTTCGCTTTGGGGGAAAGGAGAGCGTACTAGCTATCCCAGTTCTTGTTGGACACCTACACTTAATTAGGCCAAGGTCATTCGGGCCCAGTGAGGCACAACCCCGAATCGCACCCCGAGTAGTAGACCTTACGCTCTAAACCTTGGCATTGTTCCAAACATGTAAAAAAATACGCACGTGCCTTCTTATCAGAATTGTGCCCTGATCATAGTTTACGCGCCGTTCAGCTGCTGTCATAACATTTCGCTTCCCATTTAATAAAAACCTACTAGTCAAGTCCGAGGTCTGCTTGCGACAAGGATTCCAATCGACGAGACATACACCTTCAATTGCACGGCAATAATCGTAAGTGCACGTAATCATGGAGCAGTAAGACAGGTACTGCGGCTTTCCATTTCCTTCCGGCACGTCGGCGTCCGATATTTAAATCGTACCATAATCTGTGTCATTCTCTCAGCGCCAAACAGCCTTGGAAAGCCGTGTAAAAGTGCGCCATACTGTGCTTTCGCAACTCGTCATTGTTTAAAATAGAGTTAAGCCCTGGCTAAATTTACCCAATGCTCTGTGGAGCCCATTCCGCCAAAAACGCACCCATAGAGAAACATACTTACGTAGAGAGCGGACACTCGAGCCGTTTCGCGGCCAAGCTAGTAAGGGTCTGACCACCCGCGAGGCGGCGTAGCGACGTTGGCTTCCACTTCAGCTCAAAGGTAGACTGCTTATCATACATACACCGCAATGCTTCCCCTTTCCTTACCCATTCCCTATTAGCGTTGATGCTACGCCGGTCATGTGCCACCGGCTACACCCACCTGAGCTCGCTTTTCAATGCGTCGCCTCGTTTTGCGGGTAACTTGTTTCCTTTTGCCTGCAGAATTATTTTGGTGCTTCTTGACCAAAGAATGCTTTAAGTAAGTCGTTTGTTGCGCTGCGTGGGCGTATTTTCCACATGTAACATAGAATATGATGCCCTTTTAATGCGTAGTGTGTAGTTAGTTTGTTTTTTGATCGTGTTTTTCTGAAAAACATGTGTTTCCTTCCATTGCGTAATTTTCTAAAGTAACCCGTAACACCTACGGTTTAAAACACGGAATTTATCGGTGGCTCATATGTATCATAGCAAAAACATTCATGTGGCACTACAAGAATACTGTCTTGCGCATTTGAGATCGTCTTGTGAATGATGTTTACTTCGCTGTATTTGCGCAATTTGCATGCGCTTTTAACGTTTCGTAAGCACCATTTTTACATGCCAACTTCAAAGCATTGTTGTGGTCTGAAAAGCACTGCCACGTGTTCGTGGCCTGCATTTTTAAGGATATCTACTACTATTAGCCTCATGCAATGGGCTCACTGCAATTCCTTTCTCCTACGGGCAGAGGGTAGTTTTGACCGCGACCACGAGTATAAGCATAATATTGTAATACTTTTATGTATTCTGTCTGTTGTGATTAAATGTTTCAACAGCATATATTGCTCAAAGTGGAAGTATATATATTCCGCGTGGGCTGTACCTGCATTTTTTCCTCCTTTTGTGTGGCTCTCACGGGTGATTTTTTGGAGGACAAACACGCAGCAGGTATGCGCAATTATTTATTTTCTTCATGACATGCCTTCTTTCTTATTGTTTTTATAATTCTTTGTATTTTCTAAATTGTGTGCTCCAGTATTCTTTTTGTAAAATTCAAATACAAACAAGAAAAATAATTTTTTTGTGTGGAACCCATGCCTCCTATATGTTCAACTGAGAAAACTGGCTAAATCACATAAAAAAGTACAATAAGAACAGCCTCTATCTTATTATTCCACCCTCTATGAACAAAGTAAGCTGCTCTTTTGTTCTTTGAGATCCTAGTTGGTATTTCCAATACAAAGGCTGCGATCCGCGACTTTATTACGTCTGTAAGCATGACATCATTGAGACCTTACGCGCCACTGTAGACGTTGTAGTTGAATATTTTAACAGCCAAAGGTAAACCAGAATCGAAAGCACTGCTATCGAAACCAAAACCGAAACAAATCTCGGAGAACGTAATTAGTGGTCTGACCCGCCGCTTGGAACGCTGACGGCAGTGCAGTAGCTCGGCCGCAGGGCCCTATGGAAGTGTCCGCTCTTTACGTATGTTTCTCTATGGCGCACCGTTTCCGTGTCCTGGGATTGCGCCAGCAGTCGCCACACGTGTCAGAATAACACGCACGCTACCGCGTCAATACTGAGGCGGTGAGGAAATACGAAAGAAAATAATACTTTTTTTTAATCATTTATTGTGTTGTGGCGTGTACCACATGTCATGTCATGTACCTGTCAGCATTTTTTTTTTCACATAAAACTCTCAACCTTGGTTCGATCCCTGAAGTCTTGGGATGAGATAAGTGGGTTCTCCTATGCCATTTCCCAGAAGCATTCTCGTACTTTTTAGAGGCAGCGAGGCTTCAGAATCGGCGTGCAATGGTCCCATGTGTTTTACTCCCATCTTAACCTTCCCTATCAAAGAAGCTGCCCGAGTTGGTATCTCCTTCCAACTCGACTATGCCATCTGATCTCGTTACGTCATCCAGACCACCTATCAATCACGCATCCTATTGCTTCCAAGAGCGAAAAAAAAAATGAGCCGCAGGCATGTCTCGGCACTTCTGGCCTATCGGAGCCCCGTCATGTCAGTTGCCAGCTATCTTATCACCTGTCAAGGGCACGCTGGCTGAGAAGCTTCAATAAGCAGCGACATGCGTTAAAAGGTGGCAAATATGACGCATTTGGTTGCCAACATATCAAATAATGGAAAAGAGCTGTTTTAAGGCGAAAGTCTTTCTAGAATCAAGGAACGAAATCTCATGCACGAGAGTGGTGCGCGAGGGGCGCGGAGAACCTGTGTGTCGGATCTTTGCGCTGATGTCATTTGTCAATCATCCTGCTGACGTCACAAGAAAAAAAAAATCCTGTCTACACTGGGAATGAACCCCCCCATTCCTTGCATTAAAGCTTGGTTAAAGCTGAGTGGTTTAACCAACTGAGCCATGTGCGGAATCTTAAAACGCACGTCATAATCCTTGCCTACCTAAAGGATAGTAGTAGCGATGACAATGACGCTGCAATTAGTGATATTGACATAGATGAGAATGATAACAATGGCTTGATAATGACAGTAAACGTGATGCACCGTATACATTAGCAATGCCTCGACTTTCGCATTTCTGCACTGTAGATTCCACAGTGCTCTCGAAATTTTTTAGAATCAACTGTGACTTGACGAATCAGTTCGAAAATTCTCCAGTGTGAAGCCCCATTAGAGCTGCCCTCGCTTTTAAAACGAACAAAACATTAGGTGCAGAGAACCTCTTGATGACACCGATACTCTTTATGAGATCGATTTTATTTCTGAGCGTGTGGTTAACCCAACGCGAAAGAGGCAACAGAACTTTTATGTGTTTTCTATTGCTACAGACCGCAGGTCTTAGGAAGAGTACGCTTCACGAGCACTTTTCCCCTATATTTGAAGGCAGCACAACGACAAATCCAAGTGGATGCTTTGAGTCTCTTTCTTAGAAGCAACAGCGTCAACAACAACAAAAAAAAAGAGGCCCTCAGGAGGGGTTACCCACTTCGCATCCTTATATAAACAATCGAGAAGAGAACTAGAAGGTCGCCACGATTGTCAGGGAACAGTTTTTCAAAGCAGCTGTGACGTCAAAAAATTGAAAGCAGTTAAGTAGATCCTGCCACAAACCAATCAAATATTTATTTGCTCTTGTTTCGACAGCCGCCGGCATGCGGCCTTATCCCTCTGTTTGTTCATACTCGTTGTCGCAAGACGCAGCCTTATTAGTTTCTTTGGCGCGCAAGTTGCGCCGAGATGTGTCTCGAAGATTCCGGCCCCACACGTATATTTGTGCGATTTTCTAGTTCTGCTAGTTACCGTTTGCGGCTTTATCTAGATGTTTCCTCGCCGGCTTTAAATTTATCGTTTGTCGGCGTGGCGGCAATCTTTGTTCGACGACCGCCGAGCACAATTGTTGATATCGCCGCCGCCGATTGCTTAGTTCTTTTGCGGCCGCAAGTCAGCCCAATAGAGAGTTTATTCAAGTTAAGTTCAAGCCTCCTAATTCGTTGCCAACGGCATTTTCCCCACTAAGTCACCAATCCGTTTTTCTCTCTTCACTGTGGAAAGCAGAGGTTGCTACGAAGGATGTGAAATGACAGCTCATTTCTAACAAGTCCTCCTCTAGCCTTCCGTCTAGAGGGCCCTCCAATCCACTTTCTCTTACTTACAAATTCGAAGAAAACGCATCTAAACAGAAAAACAAGCATCCCACAGGCAGCCTCTATATTGATAGTCTGATTACTGGAAAGGTTACATTAAATAAGGGAAACGTTGCCTTTAAGAGCATCACGGACAGCCTTAATAGCTCCTGCCTACTACTCCCGTACGCATTTGCGACAGCGTGTATATATTTTGCTATTCTCTTGATCACTCATCACTTGTATTCCCCCCCCCCCCCATGTAATACCCTCCTTTGGAGGGCCTTTAAGGGCAACTTGAATAAATAAATAAATAAACTTGAACTGGACATCCATTATATCCCAGATAATGGTTGGCATACAGTCGTAAACTGCAACAGGGAGTTTACGGCAACACAATGCAGATAAAAAGCAACAATTGAACCAACTTGTACGAATGAGCCTGAGTGGCATAGGGCGACCGTGTTCCGGATCGATTCTCATTCATCTCCTCACAACTCTGCCATGTCATGTGTTTTCGTAATGTCACATATCCCATTGACCAATCAGCACCCGTCCTTCAAACATGTCAAAAAGACCGTGGACTTTAACGCGGTCACGTTAAAAGTTTCCTGTTTGACGTGACAATATGCCGGCATAAAAAAGGGGGAAGTCAGCCGTCAAATAATGTGCTTATTCAAATTACCGAGTCTTTCGCGCCAGCACAGAGCCGGAAGTTCGAACGAGGTTCGGACTAGTGTGTGAGAAGCACAGCCAACATGCACTATAGACTGATTGTGGCGAAGTACAATATAACGTAACCATACCCGTTAACGGGGTATTCGGCACAGTTGAACGCGCATCACTAGTTCTTTCAGAGTCTTAACGGGGCGTAGTAGAGTTATGGAACCGTATGTCTGCCTTTTTCGCAGCATCTATATCAGAGAAATCTTTGGCATCCACCAAACTGAAAATAAAACTGTATTCAGTGATCGTAGACAGACAGCACAGCTAGCGTCTTGGATCATATAATTATGACAATCACTCCGTTCGAGCCTTTGAGCACTTAGTATATTCCTAGCCATTCGGTTTAAAAGAAATTCTGATCAGCTGATGTTTTGTTTTTCCTTTTACTCGAGTTACAAGCTTTTTTCTATTACAGTCATCTCGTGTTATTTCAAACAACCGCTTATCATCAAGCACAAAGAAAACAAAAAACATACAGCGTCTCCCTAACCCTGTCTGCTGCTGGCAAGCTAAATCTTGTTCAGAAGCCCTCAGCGCTGTATTAATGGGGTTTACCACATTGCGCACGGGTGCTCGAGATAGCGTGTCTGTCGAGCTCAGACGATTGGCATCAGAAGCCTTCAGACACTGCGTTTCCTAGGACGATATATTTGTCCTTCCTCTTTTTACTTTTTGCCACGGTTGCTGCTTTGCGAAAATGTTTTGATCTACTTACGAATTCTTAAAACTTAGAATTCAGATAGTGTTAAAATCACCTCGTTTGTAATGAAGACGTGTTTACTCCGTGTTTACTTCTGACACGTGTTTACCGAAATAATGTTTACGCAAAGCGTGAGGTGTCACATATTGCTTGCGCACTCACACCGCAAGAAAACAACCGTGGTCCCCTCGAAACCAAATTTTAGCGCGCCGCTAAATGTCTGCCCCTGGACCCATGTTGTGGAAGCGCATTGTGCATGATGTACATATTTGAAAAACACAACTGGCATAGCTATTTTTGACACTGATGACATGACGAATCTGGCAAGGAATGGAGAAGCACTGTCAATGATTGATGAAGCTTAAAAATGTCTGGGATACCAAGCGACATTCTGCAATATATGCATGGCCTCAGCTAACAAAGATTATAGAATCAGACATTATACACCTTCCTAGTACGGCTGGATGACAATGTGAATGAGAGGCCGGTGAAGGGTTGCTCATAATATTTATTTAGGCACTATCTACGTAATACTCCGGAAGAGAAGGAAGCTTCGGCGACACGCCAGAGAGAGAGCACGAAGAGCCTGCCGCAAATGCAACGACACGCTACGCCACCAAATGGAGCTGAGGCTCTTCGCCCCACATACCTCGCTAGATGATGCACCTCGCGGAGAACATCACAGCAAACTTCGACAAACCTCGACAACAAATTCACGGTTCGCAATTCGCACTTTATACGCGACGTCAAATCGCGGCCTAATTCTCCGACAAGTGGCCTTGAGTCATCTTATATATTTCGGATGAACCTATGCAACGCCTCAGCAAAAAATGCTTCCCTTATCGCCGCAGCCCACGCAGGCCGCCGAAAGCTCCGCCATTCTCAAATATGCATGTCACGTCGCTCTGAAATACGCGGATTTCAGAGAAAACAGGCGGTACACCCGCTTTACACAGCCAATGCGTCGCTGAACGACTCTGGCCATCGAGTCTTGGATAAGGGCTAAACTTGGTAAATGTCTGCGGACGATTGACGTTCCTTGTACCAGAGCAATTTTCTATAAACTCTATTACTCCGGGCTCCACTTCGTGCTCCACAACCGGCATAAATTAGGATAACCCGATTCTGTTGACATGCCTGAAAAGTCCTAGTGGTGTTTACGTAAATATGATTTTGCTGTGAGGTGAGCTGTCTGCCTCTACAACTTAAAAACTAAACTTGACACTCTTCGACTGCGCATATTTAGCTCCAATAAATGGGCACTCAACTGCTAAACAAGCAAAAAAAAAAAACGCGGCACGACGCCGATTATTTTTGCGGTTTTTAAAACTCTAAGAAAACAGGAACGAACTTATAATCGAATACTACAACAATGTCGCATTGAGTGAGCCGTTATGCCTATGAGGCTCCCCGACAAATATATATATTTTTTTTCTTGGGAGTGCTAAGAGGAAAGATTGAAGAGGCGTTACTGCATCGATGTCTCGAGCTTGATAAAATTTAGAGAAAAAGGAGGAACATAGGCTGCAGCAGAAGTGGTGACCGGAAAAGGGGGAGAGAGACAAATTTTCCGCCTGACATATTTAGATACTGGCGGCTCCCATTCTCTTTCCTTGTCCCCTCAATATCCACAAGCAAAGGCACCGTGACCGCTTTTTACATTTTGCTTATTTAGTACGAAACGTTAAAAAATGTAGGGCATTTATTTCCTCCCTGCCATAATGAAGGTTCGCACAAGAAATATTCCGTGCAGTAGAGCCTGAATACCACCAATTTTCGCTCATTTCTTACTGTACACGCTGAGCCTATACTAGGACAAAGCTGAATAGTAACGCTCAACGTTTCGTGCAGTAATCGAATTATCGCCAAGATGCACGTACTATCGCTTCGCCCTCGCATGGTGGCTATACAAGCCGCACACATAGTTCCTTAGGCTTCGTCTGACCGCGTCGCTTAAGATGCATTAAATCTGGTTTTTAACACCCGCCTAGTAGAAGGTGCCTTGAACAAGCGCAGGCGAGCGGATAAACTGTGCCCGCTGGCGAATTCAGGGGCTGGTTGGGATGTATCATCATGAGCAGCCATGTCATCATCATCAGCAGC
>JAJIZL010028145.1:0-10089 GCA_023969395.1 Amblyomma maculatum | reverse complement strand
CACGGATTGTATGACGCGTCTACAAGAGGGACAGGGAAGGGGGGGGGCTAAGGTTACAGAGCGTGTGCTGAGCAAGACAGCGCATGCACGCACTTTCCTCTCACCCTCTCCCGTTGTCCTCAGGAAACCTACTCTCTTCACCTCGCATGGTTATCACTCTCCGCTCCTCTCCCTACCGATGCACGAGAGCTATCAGTGCCAGCATTTTAACACCAACTGCAGGGCTGTGATGAGTGCACACAGCTTGCCTTGTGTGTGTGTGTGTGTTTTTTTTTGTTTTGTTTTTTTAACGCTTTTGTAGTGCCACATTCTGAAAGCGAAAACTGGGGAGACTGCTATATTTCATGCTTTATGATCACAAAACTTGTGGAGCGCTATGAAATTTTCAATAATTCATCTCTAGCTAAAAGCCAGTCTGCACCACGAGTTTGTTTATAGTATCGAGGTCAACCGCTGTGACTTGTTCATTACGTGGAGTTTTCACATACATACACGCATTTTGATGGGGGAGATTTTGGAGAATTGAAAAATTTCATAAATATTGAAAAATTTACTACATTGAGGTGCTTTACATGGAGGTTTAAGTATATATCTCTTCTGTTTGTCCTAGACACTGTCTGCGTCTGTAAGCTTATCTCCTCCACTGTGTGCTCTGCAGGTAGTCGTGGGGCCTGACATCCACCTCAAGAAAGGCACCTTGCTACAGTCAACGCCCGACACGGATGGCTTTGAAGATGAGCCTGCAAATGTTGAAGGTAAGTCTGCATTGTTGAAAGCATGGGAAACACTGTGTGCACTGCTGTTTTTCATTAGATGAGTTGTGCATCATCTCTCCATATCTACTGGCCATGAGGTTGGCATTTAGGGAAAGGGCGTGTGCAGCCGGTGCTTTTTCGACCCACTTTCCAACCACGTGCCATGTCTGCTAAACTGTAGCCCAGCTTCGCTTTCCACAGTTCTGTCACTGCTGGACTTCAGTCAAGTTCATTGTCGCTCACAGCAGGCACCATTTGGCTTCGCAGTCACTCAATATGATTTGCTGCAAAGTCTGTTTGGTAGTGGGCAAATTCAAAACACCAGACTGCATTCGCATTACCTATGTGGATGGCAATGTCTCATATTATTTGTCTTTTTTTTTGGCATGTACATTTCTTTCTACTTTGAAAAAGTTCATCACAGGTAAGGTGTGTTCACATAACGAAGAACCGAATCGCGAAGCGTTTGGTCATGTGACCTTTGATCTGCAGTCCGCCCATCTGCAGAGAGCATTCACATGGCAGGGGATAATAGCAGATGACAGGGCGGATGTACTCGTGCTCCCAGAGCACTGTGCGAGTGGAGAGCCTCGTGCGGGCGTGCCGTTGTCCGGAGTAGCCTGCGTTGTTTACGCTGGGTGGATGTGCCGCGGCCTGTGGCGGGCCTGCAGCTATGCTGCTGCACCATTTTAGTGCAGTCACCACAGTATTGCTATGCTGACTGTCCCGCTCGATGTGATATAGCATGCAGGCAGTTCTCTGCAGTGCATGCGATTGTGCTTACTCTATGAGAGCTGCATAAACATGCTGCTTTCAACCCTTGGAAGAAGACTACTCGGACTGCTGCCGCTATGCCTCTGGTACATGTCAAATGCTGAAGCCTTTACAGCGTAACTGTAAGCACACTAAACGCTAGAGGAAAGTGACAAATACATTGAAGCGACTGCCCTGTGCAGCCACCAAGCTCACGCATTTGGTGTTGCACAGTTGCAAGCTGAGAGTGCTTCGCGATTTGATCCGTCGTGTGAACCCGCTTCCAAAAATCAGGAGGCATTCTGAAATGGAGAAAAAAAAGTCAGTTGAAGAAAAAAAGTTGAAGCAAGGAGGGGGGGGGGGGAGGAAAGGGGGGGGGGGACTGTTAAATGTACATATGCCTTCTAAGGGCAGCATAGGCACTAAAGCATTTTGTGCAATGAGCACAAAAAGCAATAAAAGCATAAATTTTGTGTCTAAGTTACACTTTCAATGTGTGAATAAATGATCACTTTCACCCTCAGTGGATGTGGTCATGATGCTGTTGGTGCTTGTGATGATGATGGCAACGTTGTCTGTGCAGAGTGCGACCCAGCCCTGGTGGGCAAGGAAGGACGCGGCTTCCTATGTCGCCTGGACCAGGACGAGGAAGATGAGGACAACGAAGAGGTCATGATTGAGGATGTCTGGGGGCAGCCGCCTCCGCCTTCGGAGGACGAGGACAGTGCACCGGAGGAGGAGGACGTCTCCACTGATGGCACAACATCACCTGTCGATGACACAAAGCGTCAGTATCTTCCTACTGCTTTTAATTTATTGAACGCGGAAGGGCAGTGAAGGTTGCTGTGGAGGTTGCATCGATGCACGAGGCACGGATACAAAGAATTCATGGTGATACTGAACTCCTCTGACAACAGATTTCACCATCCCCTATAAGTTTGACATATTTAAAGCCACCTGTAATTCTTTTTTTCTTTTTCTTCTTTTTTTTTTGCAAGTTAGCTGATACAGTGGATAATGGCTGTACAATCTAGATGAGACGTGGAAGTGAGAACAGAAATGGACTACAATGAAACTTGTGACATAATTGGCTTGCTGGTTTATTTCTTTGCTATATCCAATTTGTGGGGAGTCATATTCCTTCTTCAAGTGGGAAAATAGGAATGAATGAGTCTGCAGCTGCTAGTCGCCAGTCGTTTGGCTTTTAAATTGAAATTTCCGTCCATTCTGCACTGAAATTCCACCCAGAGAGGTTGTGCACAAGGATAGGTCAGTTTTTAATCGCATTCTTCGATCACGTGAATACCCACTGCTTTTCCAGTGAATCTTTTCGCTAGGCTGTTCACAATTTTTTTTTTCCGAAGATGGGACTACAGCTGCTTGCTTGAGAAGTGGTTTTTATGTAGAAGAGTATTGCACTGAGATTTCGCGTGAAACTGAACTCACCGTGCGCTGTCACCTCTGCATGAAGTTTGAGATGCAGGCGTTTTGCGTAGGTCTTGGCAAACACTGCACTGATGCTCGTCTCCGTTATTGAAGCACCGTTCGTGCGAAATGAGGCCCGCCAGTATGCGTCCGCCTACTCCGCAGCATTTTCCTACACTCACATATACTCATTTATTGTACTTTACAGTCTGGCCTCTGAAGAAGAACGGGGCAAAAGTACATGGTAACAGGTAATGCAGCGCAAAAATACACCAGCACGAAAAGTACGAATCAGATTACAGGGGAAAGAAAAGGCATTGAAAGATGTGTGTGCACAGAGAAAAATTCTAAAGGTAAATATGAGTGATGCATTTGCAATCTGGGCCATTCTGTTCCTGAATGGATCATCATCTTAAGTAAAAGGATAATGATGCTGCAAGGTGAATGTGGGCTTTCATGGTTTGCTATGCAGTGTTCTACAATGAGGTGGTGGAGAGCCTGCAGCGCGGAGTTGAGGAGAACGTCAAGTGTGACAACCTCATCCTTGAAATCAACTCTTCGAGGCAAGTAGACTCATACATACTCATTTATTTATGTATAATTCATTCATACAAGCAGCAAGCCGTAATTGTGGCGCAAACAGGAGGAGTTTTGTAATTGACCCTGCAATGGGCAATTTTTAAAAGAAATTCTTGCTAGAATGATCTTATAGTACCCATGCTACCATCTTCCGGGTGAACAAAGTGCGTCATCTTCAATAGCTACACAAAAATATTTTGTGATCAGATCATTGCAGAGGCAAGCACACCATACCGACTACCATACCGACTATGTGTGTGTAACAAACTTGTAAAATGTCTGCAATTTTTCGTTACATCCAAGTTTTCATTATATGCAGTTTTCGCGTGAAGACCCAGATACCGAGCGCATAACGGAAACCAGATTAAGAATTCATTGTAAGGAAAACCACCTTGAAAATGTTCGTAGTAAGTCATAATTATTTGAACTTATAGAAGCGGTGAAAAGTTTCGCGATGCGCTAAGAGCGCGTGGGCGCATGGTGAGACTGCGGTGGCAGCCTCTACCTTCGCCGCGGTTCGCTTGATGCGTCTATGAGGAAGTGGGGAAAGGGGTGGTGGAGGAATCGGTCTGGGGGAGAGCACACGTGTTCACGCCGTCGCCTAGCAAGGAGGTGCTTGCGCCTTCAAGCATGCTCCATCTCGTCTACCACCGTTGCCCTAAGAAACCGGTCAGCATGCTTCGCTGTTCCCACTGCTGACGCCCGAGAGCCCAACTGTGTGGCAGCGATGGACGCACATTGCTCACCCCATGTCTTTTTCCTTTGTTGTTATTTTTCGCTGCTTCTGAGCAGGAACCAGCGCTCTTAGATAAGAGTCTCTTATCTAAGAATGTTGGCGTGAACTACCATAGTGCCACGTTCCAAAAGCGAAAGCAGCGGAGACTGCTGCGATCGCTCGTTGCTATCATAGACGTTTCTCTCATGTCAGTTCGTGTTTTACCGTCCGGAAACTTGCGGGCTTCTGCCAAATTTCTAGTAATTCAGCCCTAGCTAGGAGACAGTCGGCGCCACAAGTTTGTTATATCAAGGTCAACCACCGCAACATATTCGTTACATGGAGTTTTGAAATAGATACTCTTCAATGGGGGCAGCGTTGGGGAATTGAAAAACTTCGTAATATAAAGGAATTCACTACATGGAGGTTCGTTACATCGAGCTTGAACTGTAGTTGATATACAGTTGCCTGCGAAGTTAACTCTCAGTAAAATTGCATAAGTTGATGATGTAGTACATGAGCATGAAAAACATTACCAAGATCGGCCACAACACCAGACAAATTTGTGCCAGCTGAAGTCCAAAAAAATTTAAACTGTAAATGATGCCTGCAGTGCATTCAGCATTTTAAAAGAAGCCATAAAAATCCGTGTATAATACGATCCCGCATAAATATGAAATGTAATTCTGGGGTAGCATAAACAGAAAAAAAAAAAAAAAGTTTTCATCTGCATATGCAGTCGAACCCGGTTATATCGAACCCGGATATATCGAATTTTGGTTATACAGTAAAACCTCGTTTATCCGGATCTCGTTAACTCGGAAATTCGGTTAACTCGGACTCGCGGCGCGGTCCCGGCAAAACTGTGTATAGTTCAATGGTGTGAAATGCTCGTTAGCTCGGAGGCATTTAGCCGCGCACCGGTTAACTCGGACAACTCCCGAAGGCTATCGCAACTTCCAGTGAGCCGCGCGATGCTCGGCGGTTCGGAGGCACACACTCCTTGCCGTAACCGACGGCGTGGCAGGAGACTGCAGGAGTTCGAGAATGACGATGATGATAGTGAATGAGCGAGCAGTGGCTAGGTGGCGCCAGCCACCACCCGATGCACGGGTTTGGGGTTTTGGGCCGCCGGACCATCCAGCATCTACTGAAAGCTGCAAGGACGACGGGAGGGTTTGTTCTGCTGCTCAACGCCACGTGTGCTACGCCGCCTACGATACAGTGCCCCTACGCTGCTTCATTCTTCGTGTTGTGGGTGCACGTTGCGTTCGTCGACTGTGCTTGTGCGTTGTGCCATCGCCGTCGTTCTTCATAGTGATGGCGACCGCCACCCCAGCGAAACGACCACAGCAGCCAGCAAATGATTTAGAAAGAAAAGTAAAGATATTGAAGGAGCTGAACGAAGGCATTTCTCGTCAAGAGGTAATGAAAAAGTATGGCGTCAAGAGAAGCACGCTAAGCGACTACGTGAAAAACAAAGAAAAAATTTTCGAAGCGTTTGACAGCGGCAAATTCACCGGGAAGAGAAAAAGGCTAAGGACGGCTGCGCACCCGAAACTGGAAGAAGCACTGCTACGGTGGATTACAGATATGCGTGACGGACAGCTTCCTTTGAGTGGCCCGCTGATCTGTCAGCAAGCTGACAGGTACGCACAGAAAATGAACATAGAATCTTTCAGTGCGTCTGAAGGATGGTTCGCCCGCTTCAAAGAAAGGCACGGACTAGTCTTTAGAAACGTGTGTGGGGAGAAGGCAGCGGTGGATGAACGCCGCATTGCTGACTGGAAGACAACCGAGCTTCTCCAGTACCTGGCTCGTTATGAACCTGCCGACGTCTTCAATGCCGACGAAACGGCATTGTTTTTCAAAGCCTTGCCGGACAAAACGATCACCTTTAAGGGTGACCCGTGCGTTGGAGGGAAGAGGAGCAAGGAAAGGATCACTGTGCTTCTCGCTTCAAATATGTCAGGCACGGAGCGCCTGCCACTACTCGTCATCGGGAAGGCAAAAAACCCAAGGTGTTTTAAGAACATTCCCCGTTTGCCGGTGGAGTATCGAGCCAATAGAAAAGCCTGGATGACCTCGGATATTTTTCAAGCTTGGCTTCGGCAGCTCGACCGCCGCTTCTCCGCTAACAAGCGCAAGGTTTTACTTGTGGTGGACAACTGCAGCGCGCACACCCGAGTGACAGGGCTGGAGTGCATCGAGCTCGTATTCCTTCCTCCGAACACGACGGCTGCACTGCAACCGCTGGATCAGGGCATAATTCAGAACGTAAAATGCAGATACAGGAAGCATGTGCTAGAGCGGATGCTGCTGTGCAAGGAGGCAGGGCGAGAATATGACCTAAACCTCTCAGTGCCATTCACATTTTAGTGCAAGTTTGGAACAACACGCCGGCCGAGGTCATAGCCAACTCCTTCAGGCACAGCGGGTTTGTCCGCCCTGATGATTGTGACGTTCCTCCAGAGGTGACTGCAGAGTATACCCCGGAGCCCACAGAAGATATGGACAACGAAGAGGTGGATGACAGGCGCTTTGAATTTCTCCTACCTAGTGGTGTCCAGCTTGCCGACTACGTAGCAATAGACGATGATGCTGCCGTTGCTGGCCTACTGACTGACGATGACATATTATCGGAAGTGCTCGACGGGGACAAAAATCATTCCGATGAAGACGATCGCGACCCGCCGTCGCGACGTCGCACGGTGCAGGAGGCCGCGGAGGCCCTCGCTGTACTAGAAGAATTTTGTGTAGAGTGTCGCGACAGTGAGCGTGCGCACCACCACCTGATGGGGTTGAAGAAAATCGTTCTTGCGCAAATTCCGGCGACTAGGCAAACAAAAATAACGCAGTTTTTCATGCAATAAAGGTATGTTTATGCGCCGTACATTTTTCTTATTTTCATGGTGCATTCGATAATCCGGAATTCGGTTAACTCGGACATTTTTTCCGGTCCCTTGAGATCCGGATTAACGAGCTTTTACTGTATCAAACTCACGGAATATCCCCTTGAAAATCCCATGTAAAACTATAGGAAAGCCGCGTCATATATCGAACTCAATTTCACCGGTCGTTCGATATATCGAACTCCGCACCACGCACTGGAAAGTGTGCCTTCCCCAAAGACGATCGCATCACCCTTGGCCGTTTGCCGCGTGAGGTTTTCAAGCCACGCGCGGAAGGAATGAGAGGGGACAGTTCTAGACAGCGCCGCGCCCATTCCCCAAAGGCGCTCGCATCTGCAGTTATCGTTTCCCGCGCGCCAACACATGACGTTTGCAAGCCATGTGCGTGGGTCTGTCCATTCTTTTGCCGAGCTATCTCTCTCCTTCAGCACGCGCTACGCATGCGCCAAGCCAGCTCAGCCCGTTTTCAGACAGACGTCGGACGCTTTCTCCAGCGTGTGTTGCGAACCCTTTGCCCACGGCGGCGGCTGACGTGGCTATGGCGCCTGCGAACGTTAAGAACAACAGCTCTCTCTGTTTCTCTTTTTTTTTTTTTTTTCGAGAGCCATCCTTTCTTATCGTTGTGCTGTACGCACGCCGTAGCGTAAGATATGGCGGCTGCGGACGTTAAGAAGCGGCAGGCTTTTTTTTTTTTTTTTTTTGCAGGGGCAGTTTATATTTGCATGTATGAATCAACGGAAGCACGCGGTCTGCTGCTGCGATCATGACGCCCGCGAGCGCGTGATTAATCGAACCAGGCTTGTGCAATCAAGCCATCACGGGCACTCTGCCAAGTTCGCTCCCCGCCACTGGAGGAGCTATAAAAAGATAAACGCGCCCTGACGTTATCGCTGCGCAGCATCTTGGCACGCTGCCAAGAAATGAGCTGTGGATGCGACGACCGAAACTGAGTGACGCGCGATATCCACATGCAAGCGAAAATGCTCGCGATTTCTGCCGCAGCGACACAGAAGCCTTGTATTGAGCTGTCATGGTGGCTCGAGCGGCAAGAGGGACGCAGTTCCAACAAGTTTGAAATTGTTCGCTCTGTCGCTGCCGCTCGTCGCTGCGATCGCTCAATCGCTTGCATGTGAGCGAGCTGGCCTTAACGCTTTTTTTTTTTTTTTTTTCAAATTCTCGGGTGCAAAAGTGGAGGGTGGGTTCATTATGCGAGTGGGTGGATTACGCGACACATGCGGTATCGTTTTTTGACATCGTAAGTGCCGTCACAAGCCGATTTTTGTATATCGAATTATCGATATATTGAACTATTTCGCGATCCCCTTCGAGTTCGATATATCCGGGTTCGACTGTAGTATGAGCGAGGAAAAATCAGTAAAATATTTTTGCACTACGGTTCATGGTTACCCGGCGAAGCATACGTGCTCTGCGCTTTTGTGTCCAATGCCAACCCGCACCGAGTATCATGAATATATTGCCACGCACCTTCATGCACCACTCGCCCGGTGCTGGTTCACTTCCCTTCTCGCGCCAACACGCTACACCGGAGAATTTCATGCTCCGTGAGAAGATCAGCTCATATTTACCCCGGCAATCATGGAAGCCACATGGTCCTCAGTTTGTTCTAAAACCATTCGGCCGCTTTCAACTCGGACACGGGACGGCACGAGCTGCCGGCTAGCATGCGCCGCACTCATGCCTCCTTGCATCTAGCACCGTCCGCAGGCACATGGCATCTGTACTTTGTAAGTGCTCAGGGTTTCCGTGATCATCATCGTCCAGTGTATCTTTTACCGAGAGTCTCTTGCTAAAGACGTCTTTGCCATACCTCTAAATGCGTTCGGTATCCCACATTTTTCGAATGCGCGACCGACGCGCTCCCTGGGAATGCTGGTCAAGCGTCCACGATTCGGCTGTTGGGCGTGGCCGGAGAGGCCCGTGAGAGACCCGCACAACATACGGAGTGATCCTTTCGCTATCCCTGCATCGTGCGAGGTGCGATCGACCTGCTTCCAGTCGCATGTGTATCATGGGCGCCGTGGTCGCAAGGATCGCGAGGTCAGCTTGGTGAAACCGAAACCATCGAAACAGTCAGCCGATGCAACTGCTAGAAGCGCCTCCTCTTGGAAGCCTGATGGTGGTAGTGCTCATTGATAACAAGATCGGAACTGCACATTTAGGCTGAAATTTGTTTGGATTCACATATAATATGAGGCTGAAGTCTGACATGATAAAATCTGGAAAAAAAATCTTGTATTATATGCGGGTTTTTGCGTGGTTTCTGGAACTGGAATGGTCTTCCTGTAATATCAGTTTGGACTCGAGTATAATGGCCACAAAGTGTCAGTGTTTCTAAGCAGTGTTTGGCCCGTAGAAACTGGCAGCCCACCAGCAATCTTCAGACGTGGAACTTTAGCTCAGGGAAACTGCGTGTGCTAACGAGAGGCTCAAAGACTGTAGTGCTTGTCGCTGGAATCTGTCACAGCATTTTGCATTCCTTCAGCTCGAGTGGCGCTAGAGTGAAGGGAAGAGTTTGATGAGAAGTGGCTCTGCAGGTACGCGTACAACATTGCCATGCGTGGGGTGATAGCGGTAGTCACTCGGGTGGTGCTCGAGATGCCGCTGCTGCTGGGCTCTAGTGGAGGTGGCGAGGCTGTGGTGCAGCAGCCCAGCGCAGCGGAATACGGCACAAAACTGCGCAAGTGCCTGGCCCAGTTCCGCGCCCTGCTGCACAACTACATTCGAGACAGTGAATCCATGGCGGACTGCCTCTTGGGCATCGAGGTGAGGTCGCTGTTTTTCTCTTGACACCACATCGCAGTTTGTGCACTCTCGAGCTTTGTGCACACCTACACTGCATGGGCATCTCCATTCCTTTAGACTCGAGGGGAATGCCTAGCCAGTATAGACCTTTGCAACAAGGGCCTCCTGGGCGTCACCATATTGCTCG